>JAQIWH010001575.1:0-30578 GCA_034695005.1 Cryptops parisi
AAAAACAAATCTTTTTTTATGGCAGGGTTCCAAAAAAATCAAAGACTCCACTTCAGAATCAGAAGTTATTCACTCGTTGCCGAACTTATCAACACCTGATCTGAGGTATGTAATAACATCTGGCATGTTAAGCAATGCCTTGTTCGAAGGTGAAAAAAGTAAATTGTTTGCAGCTACAGTAGGTTACCTGCGGCTTTGTTCTCGCTGAATTAACTTTTGGTAAATGTAGTAGAAATTGAAACTGAACAATAAGAAACGGGTTGAGGGTAAAAAATGGTTTGATTGCAAACATGAAACTAAACAGGTGAAGCTTAAAGGAAGGTGAATCGAGACTAAATAGTATTAAATCGATGTATTGGGACTTGACATCGATTTTCTATTCTGCGTTTTTCAGTTTAGTTGAATTGAAACACATCTCATTTTATGTGTGAATTCATCGATTATAATACGAAACTATAAACCAGACTACAATAACCCCGCATTTTCTAATTTTTTTTGGTAAACTTTTACTTAAGGTTGGTGGGCGGAGTTAAGGAAAAATTACTTATAATAATAGTCTAGGAATAATGTGCAAGTTCTGTTGCTATTTTGATTTGGCAAATTTCAATTACAACAATGAACAAACTGCAGTAACTGGGTTAATTTCTAGTATAAAATAGAATAGTTTAATGCTACTGTTGTATTTTACCTAACCTGATGTCTATGGGTGTAAATACCAGGTGAGGTTGGTTAGAAACTGCAACAACATTAAATATTTCGTTTATCTTAACGATATTTTACCTAAACTCTGCCCACCAACCTAAAGTAAAAGTTCCCCCTTTTTTTCACTCACTTTTTATTAACTTTATGTGGTGTGTCTGGTATGAAAGTTTGGTTGGTAAATATGTGAGGAAGAATATAAATCAGCAAAACAAATGGATCATTGATATTAGGTTTCCATAACCACATTGCATAAATTAAATTTTAATTTCTATAAGTGTGATAAAAATGGGATTTTCATATACTATTGTATTTTGTTGAACCACAAGTTTTTCTACTTAATTTAACATTGGTCACTTCATTGTTTATTTATTATTTATTTATTTGACAAAATAGCACCCTACAGAGTGAAATACAATACAAACACAAAACAAAAATAAAATTTGTAAAATAAACTAATATCTAGGGGAAAAAAAACAATTCATTGATAATCAAGATAAAAATCAGAAACTCTACCAGAAAAATGTTTGCAGTTAGATATATATTTGGCTTGAGAACAATCAAACAAATTTTCCTGAACTGGTAAGGGAGATTATTCCAATTATCAACAGTATCGAAAGGGAACCTAGAACTCTCGACATTCGAGAGGGTGATGGTTACTTCAATTTTAAAAGACCTTGTATGGCGAATGTTTAAATATATGTATGATTACTTCAAACTTTTTTTTTTTTTTTGTTTTACAATTTTGCTATATTTTCTACAAAGTATTTTTTTTGAGTGCCACAACAAATGTTGCTTAGGTGTTCCTACTATTCTATTAAAACTTGCTACTAGATGTAGTGAATGTTCATCAACCGAGAGTTGCATCATGTATACATGCAACTCGACATTCACTATGTCGAGCTCACGTTCTCAATTTATGAACGTACCTCTTGTGGATCATTCCACGTAAAAAGGGACACGATTTCTTAAGGGGAAATTTAACTCGAGTTGAATAACTTGGAGGTAGTTCATAAAGCTGATTGTGTTTGAAGTTCAAGGGTCCACTGCATATGTATCAATATCGGAGCAATTTTTATTTGGAAAATTATTAAAAATAAAGTGTTTCATCATTTTTTTATACTTAAAAGCAGGCTTCTTGGTCACTACAATGCTCATTGTCTACTTTTTTTAATTGTTCAATATGCTAAAAGTCCCAATGTTGCTGAAGTGTTTATATACCGAAGTATAGAAGTATGTCTTCTTATATAGAAGCCACATATAAGTATAAAATAATAATCAAATTTCAATTAAAAAAATTACGTTTTGAGTTTTCAGTACTCAAACACTCCTAAGACAGATTGGTAACATAAGTGACCGGTATGTTTTTTTAAACATTGGGAATACATAACTAAACATAAAAAGAATGAACAATACATGGAACAATAACTAATAACATCAAATATAACAAAAAAATTAGCCATTAGTGTACTTTTTGATTAGACACTCATGTTGAGACACTCATTAGACACCTCTCATGTTGCTACTTGCTTGTACTGTACTTGGTTATTGGTTTATTTGCATATTAGGTTAGGGAGAGGAAAGACAAACATATTAAATGTATGATTTGGTTTTCCTAACCTAACCTGCAAAATAAACCCATAACCAAGCACAAGCAGGTAGCAACATTAGAGAGAGGTGGGACGTCTAATCGAAAAGTATCGCTATTAGAATACAAAAGATGTTCAAAAAGCTTTGTTTCTCTGCATTCGTATGTGCTTGTTTGAGAGATAAAGTTAAAAGAATATAAAACGGAAGTCTTATTTAATTTCTTTTTCTAGGAGCAAAGTTGGTGGTAAAATGATGCACGGGAGGAAGGGGGTGCAGCATTACAGCAGCAAACGTGAAGATTTGGAGGTAATTAATTTTGCTCGAGTTGGCTTAGTTGTATGCATTCAAATCTGAATTGAAGACACGTATGATTGGATATTTTCAGAATGTGGAACCTTTTGTGCCACTTCCAAACATTCCATTACCAATCAGTTCTCTACCCAAGTTCCAATTACCAACCGGCACGAATGGATCGACAGTTGCAAAGACGTGTGAGAAATTCAAGTTTGCGATACCGCCGTCGGAAGAGAAAATTCCGTTTGCAACGACTGGTGAAGTGGATCAATCTAAAGTAAATAACTAAAGTTTCTTTGTTTTGTTGTGATTTGAGGGTTTCATCGTAGGTATTTTGCAACGGGGGAATTTTTTTAGCAGTTTATCAATATAATTTTTGTTCACCGGTCGTCTACATCGACGCCTTTCAATGTGCATCTAGTACTGTGAAGTACATGTGTAGCAGTTTTGGGCCTGCCAGCAGTTGTGCTACTGGTTTGTGAGGTTGTTTTTTTTTTTTTTTTTGCAGGTTAGGTTAGGGAAAAAAACCAATTATACATTTAATACGTTTTTTTTTCCCTAACCTAACCTGCAAAACATGCAAGTAGCACTGGATTGCTGGCGAGCCCAAAGTAGGAAAGGTCCGCAAGTGTTTGCTGTGTATTTTTCATCTCTTATTTAACTTGGGACTATTGTACATTTCAATTCTTTGGATGTCGATTAAATTTCGCTACAAGATTAATACCTATTACAACCTAATTTAATTTTCTGAAGGGTAGCAGCTGTTATTGTGTTAGTTACAATTATAACTTAAATTAAAATTATATTTTGAAATATCCGTTTTAATGATTTTTACACTATTAAAATGGACTTTTGGACTCGAAAAAGGTTGGAAACTTATAGTTTAGATTGTTTGATTTTGTAAATACTATTGAGGTTGGTGTATCAATCTTGTAAACTTTGGCTAAGATTAGAATTCCCAAAAATAGCATTTCTTTTTTCTTAAAATTTTAAATATGTTTAAAATTTTGTTAAATTAAATATGTTTGAAATTGCCAAGCTTGCTTTTAAACTGCAATTTTCAGAAATCAAAACTACAATGTTTTTATTGTGCAGAATTTACATTGGAATCCTTTTTAAAAAATGGTTTATTGTTTAGATGATTTTTAGGGTAAATGAGAATGGAATGCATTTAAAATGGATAACTGTGACAGTTATTCAGGCCCTAATTTGGAATTCTTGCACATTTGATCATTTTCAACGAACATGAAAATGCATTAAATGTAATTTTTCTGACACTTTATAATTAAAATTTCACACAAGTTTTAAAATTAATTTATTTCTTTGTGAAAACATTTAAAAACATTCATTTATTTATTGAATGTTGATAACTTACTCTAAACGTACAGTAGAGTACAAAAAAATCTTAACTTTGTGTAAGTACAGTGTTTACAATGATGCGTGACTTTACTTTTATGCTGTTGAATTGTATACAATGCCTAACCTGGTTAAGCAATGTATGAAATTAGCATTGGAATAGTGACGTTAAGAAAAAAATTATGAGGGACAATCAGAAAGTAGTTGAGTAAATTTTTCACAGAAAAACTGTCATGTATTTGAAAAAATTGTTATATACATTTTGAAGAGCATGTAATTCTTCATTCCCCCCTGAAATGGCAAGCGTGTACGCGTTTTGCATTCTGAACTACAGTTGTTCCAAACTGGCGGGTACACTGGAGACGTTCACGACTGTGTAGATCCGGAGTGTTGTCCCCAAGTTGCTGCATAAGTGTCGCAAAAACTGCAGCAACACTGCAGTCCTGGAAGTGGGAAGTCCTACAGCATACAGTGCAGATATGGTGCCCTCTGACTTTCACTTGTTCGGACTTGTAACGCAACACCTTGCTGTCACACTCTTCGAGAACGACAGTGAGGTGAAAACCGCTGTGCATACCATGGCTTCCCTCCCAGCCGAACGAATTCTACGCTATGGGCATCTAAAAGTTAGTACCACTTTGGGACAAATGTATCAACGACGTTAATGATTGCTATGTTGAGAAGTAGATCAATGTTCACCGTTCAAAATGTATATAACGATTTTTGCAAAAAAATGACAGTTTTGCTGTAAAAAAATTACTCAATTACTTTCTGATTCCCCCTCGTTGGTTAAGTTTATGTGTTTTTCTTAAAGAACATGTTCTTAACTAACTTAACCTAACAAACAGTTTTATACAAGTATGAAAAAATAGTTCTATACAAGATGTTATTTCATACTGCTTAAAGAGGTGAGGCATTGTATACATTACCTGGATCATACACATTGCCTGTAATTGGAATCAGCTGCAACACTACTGGTTTCATTTCCTGTGTACTGAATGCTTTATAACAATGTACTGCTATTTTTGTGGTGCATGAGTATCTTCTTTTCGGCAATGGTTTTCGGTGTTCGAATTTAATTTAGATAAAACTACTAACACGCTAGCATCTTTATTTTGTTTTTAGTTGCACTCCACGATGAGCGCTTCCTTTAATGCTAGGGAGTTTTAAGTATTAGTATATTTTGCTTGGAGCAACTAGAAATGCCGAGAAGGTAGAGAGAGAGAGAGAGCCTCGTTAATCTGCGAACAACAAAACGTCCGATGGAGTCTGAAAATAGTTGGGAGCTTGTAGATCAAGCGGAACCAGTGTTAAATCCAAATCTTGCTTCCAGAACCAATGCACCACTCAATGAACTTATATTTCCTTTCTGTCTCCCTTGTTTAAAGATGGAAATTGAATCTTTACATGATGGTTTAGAAGTGGCCAAGAACCTTCCTAGTAGCTATTTCTATCCCCATTGGTGAGGTGTGACTTGTTGAATCGTTGTAATCAATAGAGAAGACAGATTACAGTAAAAAACATGTATTTTTAAAACACAAATTGAGGATACAGAACAAGACCAACCTTTTCAGTTGGTAGATGGAGAAGCCAGAGATATATATAATGCATTGTTGTAGCAAGAATCAACTACAACAATATACTAGCATTAACTATCGTTAATATTTTATATTGTATGTATGTACTGTTGTAACACGAACTGTCCTTTCATTGGGAGTTCATTGACTTTCCCACGTTTCTATTCTTTTGTCGTTTCCTTTGTGCAACGTTTTAGTTCTTATGGTTTATTATAGGGTGTAAAAACTCCAGGATTGTTGTGAGTTGAACTAATCATATTTTCTTTTCTATTCTTGTATCAAGGTAGATGAATTTGTATTCCGTGCCCCAAAAGATTTGGGGTCGACGCCTGCTAACACAAGTCTTACGGCTAGTGGTGTGACTTCGACTCCTGGTTCTCAACCCCGTTTCATTTTTCAGGTTCCAAAGACAAGTCCAAAATTGATCAAAAAGTTGAGTATTGAGGAGAATATTAGCAGTAGTTCTGGTAAGGTTCTCTGCAACATGAGACTATCCATCTAATGTTGCTTATCTGAATGTTTAAAAGTGCTGCATGTTTACCTAGTGTTATGCAGAAAACCCTGACAAAACTGCACTAACGCGCTGAGTTATGCTGGACAGTTTGATGTAGCAATTTGCTGTGTTATGATGGAAACTAGAAAAGCTATATTTCCTTTACCCTCCACCCTCTCTTTTGTTTTGTTTGTGTCTCTGATTTAATTTGTTTAACAAAAACAACTTGGATAAAATTGCCTTAAAGTTTGTAGAAGAAACAATCTATTAAATTTTTACACACTATTAGTAAAACTGTGTTTTTTAAAATCTATTCAACACCTGACCCAGATCTAAGCTATCTGGACTCTATATGCTGTGTGTGCACTGTGCAGCGAAGCAAACACATGCAATGCAGTCGAGCCTTATACAACAAGTTTAGTTGGTGCTTGGACGAACAAGGTTGGTGCAAGCACGACTCACGTTATTGAAAAACTTGTTGTATGAACAATATTATAATTTGCTTATGTAAGTTTTTCTACCTATAGCGCATTGGCACAATTCAAATTCAGAGTCAACTAAATGGTTTTTCGATGTTGTCATCAGGTGACGCCAGGTGCCCATCGATTTACGCGCTTTTTACTAGTACTCTATGAAATGCCTAGTTTGTTCAAATTTGCAGTCTCTCCAGTTGGACAAACACTTTGTAATAAAATAAAATATTTTTTAATTAATTCACATAATGGAGGTTGAGAACCCCATAGTATTCACAACGTTCACTCACTTTCATCCCAGTAAAATGTGCGCGTGCTTCAACAACTTTGGAGTCTATTTGGAATCACTTTTCTCTTCCCAGAAAGCTGAAATTTGAAACGCTGACACAATCCACAGAACATTTAATTTTATTAAATTTTGACAGATCGATGTCGTGTCAATTTCGAGAAAATTTCACGTAAAAGTAGTTTTTTTTTCGTGGTTTTTTTTCGTAGCTGACGTTACCAACCACATACTTCATTTGAAGCATTGTTAAAATTTATCAAGCATTGTTGTGATTAAACATACATACATAAATATATGCATATACTGTATATAATTTACTACATAGTCTGTCTGAGCATCATTCATTGTTGTGAATCCATTATAAACATTTAACACAAATCAACAAAATATCTTTCCATTTATTTGTTTCAAATACTTTTAACATTTAGTTTTTTGAGAACAGTATCATGCCCGATTAAAAGATTTTTTTCAATTACTTGCTTCAATTGCTTTGGGGAGATAATTTATGGAGTTCGGCCCGTAGCAAATACCATCGCCAATGGTTCCTGCGTTTTTTAATGGACAGTCCCAAAAATGAAGATGATCTTGAATTCAAGATTTTCTTTTTTGGGATTGTCCATTAAAAAAAAAAAACTATAGGAACAACTCCAACTGTACACTTTTTAACATTTTTATTAGATGATTATTTTTTTTTCACACTAAATTAAAATTTTTATTTTAAAATTTTCAGCAATAAGAGCACGTGCTTTTTTTAACCAACCAAGGATTTCTCAACTAATTTCATTAACCTTGTATTCCTGCGCGGAAATGATTGAATTCGGAACGAAGACACGACGAGTCGAGGTAACTTTAACGTGTGATTGCCGAAACCATGTTCGTGTTTTTTGGTTTTTCTTTTAATTTAAGAACGAGACAAAAGTCCCACAATATAAATTACAATATACAAAAGGAATACATAATAATCAACTGATATACTTAATATGCGAACAAGTTCAACAAAGTTGATATTTTGAGTTGAGTTTTCTTCTTCTGGCATCGCAGTTAACAATTTCATCGAAAAAATGGCTTAAATCTTGGCTTACTAAATACTAAGCCATGCTTAAATCTAATATTTCTCAGTGACGTATGGTTTTACGTTTATCTTGCAACAAATACCATGAACTATCGTGTTTATCTCGTTCTCGTGTTGCACATTCACCTTCTGACCAACATCATTAGAAGCAGCAGAGTCTTGTTATTTGACAAGATATATTTTTGTACGGAACGTGATATATTTTTAAGTTTTAATATCTTGGATCTTCATACTGGTAAATTTGTCAACACCAAGGTGTTACTTTGACCAGTACATTTGTCATGAACCAAGAAAGCAGATCACCATGGTGTCATCGACCTAGTATTTTTAAGCAAGTATCGTGCGTTAAGTGAATTGTTATCACCACGATCTTCGAATGAACGTATAACTGCCTTATGACTGATTTTTCCTGGTTGACGTGTTGTGTTGTGTAACACCAAAATATTGCATAACAGTAGTAACAAATTTGCTGTATGATTCTACAAACTGGTGAAAAACCCTAGCTAATACAGACATCATGAACTGTAAGGTAAGAAATATTTTATTTACAGTATTCTTTTTAGTTGAAAATAATGTATATTTTTTGCTACAACGTTGACTCTGGTAGAAAGTTTCACAAAAAGTGAAACAATACGCTTCACAAAAAAAAAAAAATACGAATATAATTTTCCGATTAAAGGGTTTCGGACAACAAAATGTTAAGCCACATTTTTTCCAAAAAATAACATTTTAATCCAACTGTTGCTTGGTGCTGTTTCTAGCTTGTTACTTCACCACTTACTGGATTTTCCAGAAAATGGCTGCATAATATAGAGCAGCGGTTCTCAAACTGAGTGCCGCGGTACCCTTGGAAGACGCGAAGTTTTTTCTGAGAAGCTCAGCTGTTAGTACTATTAGTTGTAATTATAACTTATTGAGATAAAAATATATTCTGAAATATCCATTTTAATGATTTCTACACCTCATTAAAATGGACTTTTATGCAAATTTTTAAACTCGAAAAACTTTGAGAACCGCTGATATAGAGAATCACCTGCCGTTGCTTAGAACGACATTCTATGAAGTTACCGGTTCTTCAAATGTGTGGTTTCCTATTATATTGCCCGAAGCTCTTTAATTGTGTATATTTTAATGTTACAAATTTCATTTGCACATGAATTTGTAACAAATTTTACTAAAAAGTGTTCTCGCCTAGTTGGCAATAGATTAATACAAGAATGTTTGGCTGAGTTGTCACAGTCTGAGTAATTTTAATCAAATAAACATATAATAATAAAATAAAAATTTTTTTAAACAATTATATATTATAAAAATTTAACAAATTTTAGTGATATTACAAACTTTATAATAATTAATATACATATAACAAGTACATAGTATATTAAGATTGGAGAAATAGCTGTAAGATTTTCTTTACAATATTCGTCTTAGTTGAGAATAATGTAGAATATTTTGTACTTGTCTGTTAACGACTAGCCACTGATACGAGCGAGGTCATTGCATGTCTATAATTTAGGTTAGTTAAAAAATATGTTAATTATAAAAACAACACCCACAGCATAAGTATACATTTAAATACATTTTTGTTTGTTATTTAAAATAACCTAAACTGGTACAGTGCTCATATCGGTGTCTATTCGGTAAAAGACAAGCGCCGAATTTTTTGATATACTGGTAATGTAGAGTTTAACAAATTAACAGTAAAATACTACGCTTGAATACGTATGGAATTGTGTGTATTTTAAAATATAAGTTGCACTGTCAGTGCATTAGTATTAGTAACAAATTCAGTAAAGTGTTATCTCGCCTCGTTGGCAATAGTTGGGTACAAAAATGTTTTGTCGAGAGTTATCACAAATAATGAAACACAAATCTAAACAATCAATAGCATAGAAATTCAACGAATTGCATTGATATTATCAAATCTATGGTAAATTGAAAAGCTATCATCTTGATAATTGTACTTTACGCATATATTCTTCAAGTGAAATTCGAAGGCATAGATGACACGAGTAATATCTTACAACTCATCATTGACTTTTGAAGATGATCTGAATTTAAAGGAAAATATAAAAAAAATATCGTTAAAAGATTTATAATAATTATACATATAACTAATATACAAGGTGGTTCAAAAAGTCTGTTTTATGGCCAATTATTTCCAGAACTATTGGTCGTAGAGTAATAAGGTAAGGTCATAAACAGACTTTTTGACCCCCTGTATAGTATATTAAGATTAAATCTGTATCTAATGAGAATAGTTTTGTACCATGAACATTCGATTGAGAAGTTTGAAAGAATAAGTGATAACTGTATTATCAATTTCACTTAATTTTTAAGTAAATATTTGTTTTAGGTGTTGGACACCACGTTTCACAAATTGTATTAATCTAAGAATTTTTTCACTAACGTCCAATGTACTTTTTTTTGTCGAAAAACCTTTGGGACATTAGTTCTGTTATTGTGAGCAGATAGTGTGTTTCACATCCACTCAATGTAACAATATCATGTTCCCATTGAATCACTGTTAAAAAGAAACAATTAAAATTCGATATACGTACGCGAGAGTTTGGCACACATATTCATCGACGACTAGTACTCCAAATAAACGTTCCAGATGATTGAGAAGATTGTGTTTGTAGCTGCATTTATCCCGTAGAGCATTGAAACATGTTTTCACTAATTCACGAGTTTCACTGTAAGATGAACAGACAGTTTGTTTGCGTTATAATTTAAGCATTCAGGGTTTATCAAAATAGGGTGTATTCTTGCATCTACTATAAGTATAATTTTCTTTGTTTGTGCATGTCACACTTTAAATCTACTAGTTTTCTCTTACAACGTGAGTGAAACAATGATATCCACGAGAAAAGCACGTGAATGTTCACCAGGCATATTCATTGCATTAGCTAAAACAATGAACTGCTACTGCTTAATGAAAAAAAAGTTTCCCGTCATTGTTGACGGGCATACAGGTGGTGTATTGACACTTTTTGTTGCTACTTTAATGTACTTATTTTGACAAATGATAAATTGGAATTGTTACTTACTTACAATCCTGTTCACCAGTTAAAAAAGCAGTAAGTAGTCGACTCAGCTTTTGTAAGTTACAGTTGCCCTCTTTGATGACATCGAGGATATTATCAAAACAATTCCATTGGTCTGTGTCGTCGAATATGATATCTATAATACAAAATATATTTTGTTACAACTGAACAGGTTTTTATGGCGCTTCACTTCGATAAAAATTGAAGCAATTTTCAATACTTGCCCATTATTTCGTGGCCTTCCTCCTTGCATTCAACAACATCTTGTAGCGTGGAGTACCAAGAGAGCAACTTCACGCCAACAAGAGGTGCACATGGTAACCAAAGTTTTAATGGTTTGAAGCATTCAATAATGGGTTCAGTTGGACTGGCGATTAAAAAATTTTAATCTACAGTATTATTAAAAATGTTATTTACTAGAAGTAGACTACTTTTCATTTTTTGACTTTGTACTCCTTAATGTTGTAAACAACACTACTGCAAAAAACTTGCTGACGATAAGGCCAAGTTTCTTGAAACATGTACAAGTTCAGTTTGTTTTTCAATATCAAAAAATATTTCAAACTAAAAATGGAAATTGAATACTAAAACGTTTTTGGGCGTTGACTAATTTTCTTATAGTATTTACCAACATTTTTTTTTTCTTAGGGAGAAGTTTATTCTAATTGATCCTTTAGTAAAATAGTAGTATTATTCTACTAAAGGGTACTACAGTATATTGAAAATTCACTTCACCTGCAAATCATTTCTTGAAAAAGATGCTTCATATGTGTAGTATTCCAATTATCGGCATTAGGGTCGATGATCTGGGGTAACGCGTAATTGACTAAGCAGGTTTTAGCTTCATCAAATGCCATGTGATACACATATATTTCTTCATCTTTACAGTTTGGCAATAGGTGTAGTAACGCATTGTATCCAAAAAAGGTTTCTCTGTTGTAACCCAAATCTTGATAAAGAAAAAATCCGATTAATGACAGTGTCAGTAGTTCAACAATTGACTTAAAGATAACGAAACTCTAAATCAAATTACTTTTGATTTTGATTTTCTTACAGGTGATGCCCTTGTAAACAAAGCCTTCAAAAGGTAGCAGTAAGGCTCAAATATGACCATGACTTAAATACACCCGAAATTTCGTCCGAGATTCAGAGTTACAACCGTCAGTCAATTAGCCTTCCTCCCAAATCTGACAACTTCATCTACTTTAGATCTTCTTAAATTCATACATGAATATAATCTGGCCGAATTGTATACAAATATACAGATCTCTTTAAGAATTTTTTTTCACCTTACCAGTGACTGTGGCTTCTTGTGAAAGGAGTTAAAGTAAACTTTAATTGAAAACTATCTCAGAGCATCGACGGGACAGGATAGATTAACGAGTTTTGCTATTTTGTCAATTGAAAAAAGACTTGGCTAAAAATATTGATTTTGATGAAATTGTTGACAATTTTGCCTCATTGAAAGCGAGAAAAATTATTGCTTCATTCTACAATACAAAGCGAATTTTGCTCAAATAGGATAATTTCAAAATTTTTGGTGAAATCAAGCAGATCTCAGTGCGAAACGTCTATTTATTTGGTTCATTCTGCAATACAAAGCGAATTTAGCTCAAATAGGATAATTTCAACATTTTTGGTGAATTTATGATTTTTGATCTTTTGTAACTGATATCAACAGGAAAGTTTTGAATCATGTTATTTTGTAAAACAACAAAATTTCGGTTATTAATTTTATTTTGTATGCGTTTTTTTCATTTGTGCGTAAAATAACTATCGTTTAATTATACTGGGAGAAGAACGGGACGTAAATTTTAATTTTTGCGCAAAAAAAGGCTAGTTACGGCTTTGGGCGATCATAACAGTTACATTTTCAATTAACGGACCCGTATTAATTTCATATAATATATATACATACAGTAGAGTATATTCTTGTAGATCTTCATTTTTTTCATAATATTTTACAATTTACTACAGAAATATGTCATATCATTGTGGTCGGAATTATTTTATACGACCTGTTAATGCAAATGACCTTGTTCTTGTGCTCGGTAAATTCCGTAACAAAAACGATTTTTGACCCGGTTGTTTCAAGTGGTAACCTTGTGAATATTTCATTATTGTTCATACCTGCCAGGATAGTTGCATGGAAAATTAGAAAAATGATGACAGAATATTGTTTGTCGAACATGATTTTCGTTGCATTCACGTCTAATAGCCTACACTGGAAAGTGAAAGTAAAATTTATGTCAACCAGTAGTCACTAGTAAATGACTCACTACGTTTGAAAACATCATACGGATACGAGAGAATATTCATTGGCAACAGTCCAAGTTAAAGCGCGTTTCTCAATGCGAAACGCTATTTTCTCCAAAATATAGGTGCTGATTGCTCTTGGACCTTTAGATTTCCAACTTGTGGATCGCTACCGCTTTGGAAGATGCTAAGTTTTTTTTTCAGGGATTGTAGTGCAGCTGTTATAGTTACTTGCAATTTATAACTTATTTAGTTAAAATTTATACATATACATCCTTAAATATCAGTTTCAATGATTTCTACATTTAAAGGCGCGTTCACACGATGATAGTTAGTTTGGCGATAATGCGTCATGACAGCGACAACTATTTTCGTGTAAATGAGGCTTCATATACAGTAAGCATTATTGGAGTATTTTGTAATTGTAGAAAACATCCAAAATTAAATATTAATGTTGAAATTAAACGTCATTCACTCGAAGACATCTGTGACGTTAGTCGCTGTTATGACAGTAACTATCGCCAAAACTATCTTCGTGTAAACGCGCCTTGTGGTGAAACAAGTGTAATGAATGCCAAGATATCTATCGTGAGCAACATGAGAAGTTTCACAAAGTGAGATTGAGAATAAGACGTATTATGCATCTTACGCGCATGTTATATTAAAATTGCAATTAAAATTGTAACAAAATAAAATCAATATCAAATTATCATAAATTATGATAAAATAAAATATAAATTAATACAAATGTATACGTCTTATGTGTTCTATCAAAAAGCAACACGCCACCGTGATTTTTGCGTCATAAAGTTTGTGATGTATAGATAGATAGGCTTCCTAGCAAATGGCTCCCGTCATCCCAATGCCTCCATCAGCAAGCAAATTTCCGCTATCACGCTATCGCTTTACCATTTTTGTTTTTTTTTTGGAAATTCTTATTATCAGAAATATTCTGACACCAAGAATAATAGTTTGTCTAAACTAAAATAAAAATTATTTTCTAGACTTTAAACTGCGAATGTAGGTTTCTGCTGATAATGTTAGATGACAGTAGAAAATATAGACTGAAACATTGAAACAAGGTACAGCTGTACCCCCCTCCCCAAAAAAAACACAAAAAAACCATAAGCACATTAACATGTATAACGAGGCTGCCTTGTTTAATATAATTGGCTAAAACGACAATCATGTACGTACTTTTGTTTCACATTTTTGCCTGAAATTAAAATATTTGACCACTTTTTGGGTACATTTTTTTGGATGTTTCAAACTGCTTGCATATGATTAATTTCATTTTTGATTTTTTAACAATTCTATTAAATGCACGGTGGTGTTTTCATGTTTGTTTATTTTATTTTATTTCATTTTAAAGATAGCGTCCGGTATGGACAATACACAATACAACAAAGAAGAAAATTAATACCAACAAATTAAGGAATATTTTAAAAAAGTTTTGTTAGTGAGGTTATTGTCTAAAACATGCTAAAATGAATATACTAAAATACGATGAAAGTCCTTAATTTTTATGGTAAGGAGGACCCACTGGAAATATATAGCTGGAGCGCTGGTCGCAAGTCCAAGCAGTCGTTATACAGAAAGGTCGTTTTAGATGAGTCAGTATAGCTAAATTATTCGTAAGCTTATTTATTTTCAGAAAGTTAGAATTTAAAAATATGAAAAAGTTTGAATGTTCATTTTTATTAAATAGAATTACATTACAACATTCAACAGAAAATCTGAACAGAAGGTTCCCGAACCACGAAACTTTCACAATTACTCTGTTTGACTTACTCTGGGCAGATGTCCTGGAGACATACTGGTTCTAGCAATAGGACCAAGAAACGAAATTAGGCACGAGAACGAAATTGGGGCCCCTTATGTTGAAAGATGAGTCCATAGTGAAATCACATGGAGCATAGCTTTAAGACTACTTTAGTAGATATAGTTTTGAAAATCAAGTCTTATCAATTTTTTTCAACGGTCAATAGATATTGATCCTGATAACTTTCAAAACATGTGAATGTTGAATTTAAGTGTTTCTGTAAATTTATTCAGGAACTATACTACCACTATTCCCATAAAATTCACTAGTGCCAAAATTCACTTGGGTTCTGTTTACCACCCATTTAAAATTTGTGTTGTCGACCTGCATATTGAGAATTGGTTTTAGTTATTTGGAAGCTTTTGATATTTGTAAGCAACGATGTCGTAGGGTTGCTATCACTTCCGCTACCATGATGTCAACTTTGATCAGGGTTTATAAAAATGTTATTTGAAGCGTCATGCGATTTACAAGGTTCAAAAACATCCACGTGTAACATGTTCTTTTGGTGACACAACATTTGACTATAGGGACCATTGTAGTTATAGGGACCATTTAATTTTTGCAACATGTTATTTTAATTACCGATTTACTACGAAGTTAATATTATTTCTAAAGTAAACCCTTTAGCTTTCATGTATAACACTGCGAATAGCTAGAGCTTTGCAATGCTTTCCTGCCGAGTACAGCTTTTGAAAGCTTTTCAGCATATTAAGGCTTTTATTTTTCAGGCTATTCATTATTATATATGTCCACATCTTGTCGATGACTTTTCACATCGCAGTATGCATCATTATACATTTCCTTCATTTCTTTCCACCTAAATACTTAACCGATATCCTTCAAATCTACTGCTCTTTACAATTCATAAACTTATTTTTAATTGTAATGATACGATGTTTCAAGAGGGTGCATGCACTTCAAAAAAAAAATGCATCGGTACATTTTATTTTATTTCATTGATTCATCTTATTTTATGTTTATTTATGATCAACGTTTCTTGTGTAATTTATTCTGTTTTGTTTTTCATTTCACCATTCAGTTCACCATTCAGTTGTTTCTCAGTTCACCATCATCTCATTTTTGTGTAATTTTTATCCCCAGTTGGAAGTTACATTAAAAACAATAAATACAAAAACATTTTTTAAATTTTTTTATTTATTTATTGTCTGCATCCCATTGGGACAAATACAATTAAATACACTTGACAAAAAAGGTGACACTTAACAAAAAAAATGAAAATGCACTGATAATACATAATATTGAAAAATAGTGAATGAATTGTACAAAAATTTTGATAAATTTGAAATTAATAATTAATAACCTGTGAAAAACTAAAAGGGAAACTCAAAAAAGTTTCTAGGCAAATAATATATGTTTTCTCAATAATGCTTTAAAATGAGTACAATGTAATTTACATTTATGATTTGTGCAACTGAAAGGTAATAATCGTAGAGCAGTTGGGAGTGAGTTCCACTGTTCATATACATTAAATGGATATTTACTTCTAGCAATAGTAGTAGTTTGTGCTGGTGCATTTAATTTAAAACTCTGGACAGTGCAAACAGTGTCTTTTTTAGACATATGTGTAAGTATGGAGTGAAGTGGATGTTTCAAGTTGAGCGTAGCTTTAGATAGCTCAATTAAACGATACAATTTGATTAGTTGGTTTATCGTAAAAGTTTACGAGTTTTTAAAAACTCGCATACAGCAAAGCATGCATTGAATCTTTGCTGTATAATCGTTTCAGACGATTTAGAGCAAAAATTTGTACAAAAAAAAAATGTTTTACTACTCGTTTTTGGAGAACCTGTTTAATTTAGTTAAACAACATAAATCTTTTTTCAAATATAACATTAACATATTTTAGATTATCTTGATCATCATTACATAAAAGTTGTTTTTTATACAACATATTAGTTAGCCCATCAAACTGACGGGAATTTTTTTTGTTTTTATTTCAAAAATTCGATAACACGTGTTGGTAATACGCACGCTGGTTGCAGCTAAAACACACTACTGAAAGCTACTACTAAAAGCCAAAAAATAACAATAGCACGAAGAAAACTAAAAAATATCTTTACGATGGTGAATCAAAAAAATACCGAATTTTTTATTTCCAAACGCGTCTCTGCTTCAATTTATTTACACAGTTTACGTGTGTAAATAAATAATTCAAAAAATTAAAACAGGAAGACATGCAATTATTTGACATTAAACCAAATTAAATGACATTTGTCGAATTACGATAGTACTTCAACGCATCCTTTCCACTCGGTTTCAGAATTTTAAATAACTTTAAAAGATTATTTAGAGCCCATTTTCGAATCGAAGTGAGAGACGACGGTACGATGGCGACCATACGAATCGACTGCAGTCGAATAGCAGGCGGGTAGATCGTTCACGTATGACGTCATAGACGTAAAATTATTTTAAAACAGCGATAAAAAATTAAAGAATTCGAAAAATTGAAAAGGTAAAGACATACAATTCAAACTTGACCACAACCTCTTTATTTTGGTACTTTCGTTTTTTTTCTACGATGTGATTTGTGAGAGAACGATGGAAATAACAATTTTGATTTGCAGACTGTTATATATATTGATACTGTATACAAAAATGTAAAAACTGATCTCATAATAAAGATAAATAAAAAGATAAATTGGGACAAACTAAAACTAAAACTTTAGGTTCAATTGAAATTCGTTTTATTAATGCTTGGCAGTTTCCGAATATGTAGCTGTTAGTTTCATTGATTACTAAAGTATTAAAACATGATATTATTTAAGTTACCGAAGTCAATATTTTCTTCGTCATTTCAAAATTGTCGTACGATTTTTGTTATATTCCTTAAAATTTAAAAATATATTACGCAGACAAATTTATCTGTGAACCTGTTGTACCGTTAATTGTTGAACCAACTATTTGTTGTTTTCTCTTTACATTAAAGCAAATACAATAGCTTTGAAATCCCATCTGTGCCTATTTGTTTTTACCACAAAGGTTTGACCATTGTAATTTTTTTTTTATTTATTTAAAATTAAGTCGATCAAAAAGATTAATAGCATCAAGTACAACTATGTCCAAAGCTGTTTGCGTTGAACATAACGCAAACAGCTTTGCGTTATGTCCAAAACTGAGGAATTAAAGATTAAATAGAAAAGGCTCACAAGACAAGCCAATCCTACATCACAAGTGCAGGAAAAAAACACAAAGTAAAAAGAACAAACAAAAACAACATTGGAATACATATTACAAATAAAAAGACGTCAATATCAAGTGAATATAACATGTTTGTAAAGAATACGATCAAACGTTTTCAATATTTTTAAATCCTGGCATGTATACACAGATGCGTATTTCCGGATGCTATAAGGTAAATTATTCCACATCATAAAAGTGGGTTATACGGATACCAATTTTTACAATTAAATTGTTTAGAATATGTAAAATTAAATTTATGGCTATTCATATGTCTAGATCGAATAACATTATCAACTTGTTTGTTGTAATGATAGAGCGGATGATAAATATTGCCAATAAATCTGGGAACCTCCCTCAAACGAGCATAGCAAACAATTTTTTTCAAAGCTTATAAGTTTTAATCTTTTACAGTATTCAGTAATGGAATTGTACTTAGAAATCTTAATAATAAAAGTTTAGGAATAACGCTGACGTATGTGACTGACGCTCCGTGTTGCTATTTTGATTTGGCAAATTTAAATTACAACAATGAACAAACTGCATAAACATAAGCTGTAAGAAATCTAGACACCCCGTGGTTACCATACCAACCACGGAGGTTAATATCTAGTTTTGAATAATAATCTGAGTAATGATTTTAATACACAAGATTGGAGAGAACAATTTTCGAGATGTTTTGAATCTGTATGTTAAATTATTTAAATTTAAATCAAATTAAATAGAGTGAAAAGACCAATTTCTAGTAGAACCTTAGTGTAAAACGAAACACGACATACAAAACTCCCATTGTCAGTGACATTGATGCAGAAATAATTGATGATCCATTATCGTCATCACCACGCAAAGTTGCGTTTAAACCTGTTCGAATTCCCGCTTCGAGGTAATCGATCAATTCGGTCTTATTACACGAAGCTCGAAGTTCGTCAGCAAAACATTTGACATAACTGCCAACTTTTCTAGAAAACGAAAAAGAAAAGCTTTCGTGAGATGTTAAGTTCAACTTTATATCACTTAAAAGTGATGCCCATTTAACAAAATTTTTTTTTTTGTAATTTATGTAAGTTACATTGTTTCATGATATCACGGAGGTAGTGGTGATCATGAGATGATCACATAGATAGATCACTAAATATGGTAGTTTTATTACGAAATATTTTTATTTGGCAGTGAATACATACAGTATATAAAAAAACTGAAGGACCTGGTATAAAAAGGGGTTAAGTAACATTTTTAAATTTCGAGAAAAACGCGTCCAGAAATCTGAAACTTGCTTTGCTGTCTATGGGATATTTCACACCTCTTGCACTAATACCTTTGCACATATTGTTGTGGTGCTCAAAATTATGCGTTAGAAAGGTATAATTGCACCTAACACATTCGAAAGTGCTTTTAAATCATTTTTGATTAAAATGGAACTTAACACCCTTTTATACCAGGCTCTTCAATTATGTGCCGCTACAAAAGTAACTCACATTTCTTATTGTTTTTTGGATTTAGTAAAGTGAAAAATATTTTACGAAGCATTTGCACGTACAATACACAATGAATCGTTTCTGTGATTGTAAGACTTTTTCCATCATAATTTAGGTTATTTATCACAAAAAATTAATTACGGTTATTTATCACTTGGTTCATCACTAGGTGATGAACCTAGAAGTGATGAACCGATGAAGCTCTTTTTTGTGGATTTTTTGTCTTACGCCAGTTTTATAATCACCGGGACATACAGTATGTGAAAAATGGACGTGAATTAATTACAGTAGTTTATATACTAGTCTCATCGACTTACTTGTAATTGGCCTCTTCGAACAGCAATGTAATGTCATCGTCAATTCCCAGTGTACAATCTGTGTTCACTTTCCTTAACACCGACATCTGTTTAACTGATGGAATAATATCCGCTAAACAGTCTTCTTCTTTGGTTAACAAATCTGAACAACAGTCAAAGAAATTAATCAATACCACACAACTATATAAACAGTCTATTTGAAAAAATTAATAAGTACAATACGCTCTAGGTTGAACGGTACCATGGAAGAATCAAGCAGACACCATTCAAAATTGAATTTGGTGCTAAACAAATTCACTGTGTATTCAGTGATGCTTTATCTACCACTTATCTTACTATAATTTAAAATGTCTTTTGGAAGTTGCAATGAAATGAGTTGATTAAAGTTGATAAAAGTCTTATGAGTTGATTCAAAGTTGATATTATTTTTTTATAAATATGGACACATGGACTCAACAAGGACCGGATCAACGCGTGGTGTAGTGCAAAGGACTTCCCTCGCCCCGTTGCTCTTTGCCCTTGTGGTCAGTGATCTCTTCAACCTTCCTCTCCACTCAAAGCTCATAAATTACGTTGATGACAATTTCTTGATCTTGACCTATCCTAGATATGAATTACATATTGCCGAATGGATGATAGAAGCAGATCTTAAACGTATTAACGAGTGGTACAATAGTAAACAGATGAAATTAAACAATTTAAAAACCAATACTCTATACATTGGCTCCAACAGATCTCCTCCCAATACCATGAATATATTAGGCGTATTGTTTGATGAGAACTTAACATTCGCCTCGTGTATAGAATCTAACATCAAAAAAGTAAATAAAAATCTCTTTCTTCTAAAACGAATAAAATATTCGTTGACCACTAAAAAAAAGATAATTATATTCAAAACTAAAGTTTTACCATTAATTACTTATGGGATCTTGATCTGAGCTGATGCAACCGCTTTTCGCTTACGCAGACTGAGAACAAGTCATAACAACGTACTTTGATTGTTATTCAAACTGCCAAAACGCACCTCTATTACAGCCAAATGCCAACAATTAAAAATATTAGACTTCAAAAAACTGATACTATACCACCAACTAAAAGAATTTCCTAGATTTCTATTTAATTCTCTCCATCCTCTTCACCACCATCACTTACAATATGACAATATAATTTATCAGCGCCAGGAAAATTCACACAAATTTCACCTCAACAAGAACAACCAATTTAAAATTCTGAACCGATATCCATACAGGTGCTATGAAAACTGGAACTCACTCCCGTATCGGCTTCGCAAGTTTACATCAGCGAACCCATCGTCAAAAGATGTAGATCTTCAAGATTTTGATAAAAAAATTATATCAATATTTGCTGTCAACTTGATTTTATCAATTTAAATGTTTTAAGTACATTGTCTTTGTATAACATATTAGACGGAAGTCTGCTTTAATAAAAAAAAAAATAAATAAATAAATAAAATAAATAAAAAAAAAAAATAAAAAAAAACTCATCTCAACTCATATGGCACTACCCCTAATAAGTCGGCACCACACCTTTCACTAAAGATAATGGATTCTATAAATATATATAAAGCACAAAATAAACACATTTTATTGGCTACATCAGATATAGCAAAAGCGTACGATACCGTTTCCCGAAATTCTGTCATACAAAGTCTTATATCAATTGGCGTATCAGAACATTGTATTAATTTAACACACAATTATTTTTCAAATAGATTCTTTCAGATTGCGAATCATATCAATACTAAAACCCCATCAAATCAGGGTGTAATTCAGGGTTCACCTATTTCCACACTCCTATTTGCTGCAGTTTCAAACAAACTACATGAATTGGAGCTCATGTCCACTATTTACACGTATGTTGACGATAATGTTTTGTTGTTACAATACAAACCAAATCATCACCATATCGCAGATTTCCTCAAGGAGAGAGATTTGACGAAACTGACATCTTGGTATACATTACACAATATGACATTGAACCAATTAAAAACAAATAAGATGAGTGTTTTTTCAAACAATCATAACACAGAATAAAAGATTTTAGGATTGATGTTTGATAATCATATGAAATTTGCAGCGCACATTGAAAATCTGATTCATAATTTGCATAAAAAATATTTCTGGTTAAGAAGCTTAAAAATATATTAACCTTTAAAGAAAAGGTCACATTTATAAAATCCAAAATTAAACCCAAATTGTCGTAAGGCATCCTTATATGGTCACAAACTCAAAAATACCGCTTAACAAGACTAAAAACTGCATATAACATAATAATTCGTATTTTATTTGGTTATTCGAGATACGCATCTATTTCTAACAAAATGAAACATATGAAAATATTAAACTTAAAAAAACTTGTATTATATCATCAGTTAAAAGAATTTTTTCCAATTATTCATAACACACATCACCCTCTGCATAATATATTCCAAATTTTACCATGATGATGACAATAGACGCTCAATGACATTGTACAAATTTCACCTTGATTCTACTGTTCCCTTTGCTTCTCATAATACATACCCATTCATCGTTTTTGAAAAATGGAATGGTCTTCCTGTTAGAATTAAAAAGCTGTCCTCCAAAAGTACCTCTCAGATTAACAAATTTCCAATATTCAAAAAATTATTATATACATATGTCAACTATTCTGATTAATTACAAATTTTACAATAGTAATCACAAATTACTTGAGGAGTGAGTTGTGAGTTTGTGAGCGGGCGAGCTGGGAATTGAACTTATACTGCCATCTACGTAGTTATGAGAATATACAGTTCTTTAATTTTATAACCTAAGTTCAATGTACCAAAAAACGCATAAACGAGAACCGAATAAATCCTTCGCATAAATCAAAAACCGTTTTTGTCCAATGTGAAAAAAAACTGCATATGGTATAATATTATAATAGATAATATTTTAATTTTGATTTTTGCAATGATTCCATTTTTGAATTCTGCAATTTTTTAAAAATAAAAAATTGCAGAAATCAAAAATGGAATTACAGTACTCAAAACTCGCATAAATCAAATGCTGAATCACTCAACGATTGCAAAAATTTAAATTCGCATTAATCGAAACGTGCAAAAATTAAAAATGGAATTACTCAAAACACGCATAAATTGAATTACTCAAAGATTGCATAAATTTTAATTCGCATAAATTGAATTCGAATAAAATAAACATTGCAGAAACTAAAAAAAATTTTTTTTTTTGCATTATGTATGTACATAAGCCTATAGTATATCTGTACGTATGTGACAGCAGGCTATACAAAGAATATGCGTAAAAAGCATTTTTAATGTACTTTTTTAGTGACATGTTGAGATGAGTGTTTCAACGACTAATTCGTACATTGTAACCTTCACTTATTTTTATTTTATCACAACCATATATCGATTGGCTCAGTCATTGTGTACACACACAAATTTTACACAGACAAAAAACTTGTTTAAAAATAACAGAACTAAAAAAAACAAAAGTTCCAAGTCGGTGGTCGATACAATGTCACAGAAGTCTCACATTCACCCTGTTATTTTATTAATCGATGCTTTTAAGCAACTTCTACGGAATTTTTTTAACCAAAACAAGAACAACAACCTGTCAATTAAAAACATTTATTCTTTTTTTTTTCTTCCTGTTTATTTTTGTTAAACCGTCTTTTCGACCTCTAGCACCACTATTTCTTCACCCAAGTATTTTCAGTTTGCATTAATGATCAAATCAATGAAACACAAACACTCTTGCTCTTCACCTGAGGAAAACGCGAGACCATTCCTCATGAATAATGTACGACGACGATTCGGTTGAATAAGTAGTTCTCTTTGTAAATTAGTATAGTAGCCTACTAGTGATCATGAAGAGTAATAAATAGCCCCATAAAAAAAATGTTAATGGCAATTTAATATTAATTTTATGAATGGTATACTGTAAGTAGATCTACAGGGTAGATCGAAAAAACTGTCACCAATTTTCAAAGAGCGATTTCTAATGAACCGCTTACGCCAGACGAGCTTGACAACTGCGCAGCAAAAATGGAACACTGGACGCGGAATAGCAGACACAGAAGATTCAATTTTTCAAATGAGTTTATTATTTATTTATTTATTTATTTATTTATTTATTTATTAAAAGTCGTTCATCAGGGAACAACTGGACAAATACAATACATAAAGAAAGCAAAAAACTAAAGTAAAAATAAAAACAACGACACAATCAAAAATAGAAACTATCAGACCAAATCATGAAGTCGAATTAAGAAGCAACGATTCATAATTCGATACTCAATTCAAATCGGGTTTCGTTTTCAACAACAACCAATGAACATCTGACTTGACGATTTTGCTAGGACGCCTCCGATTTGCCAAAAGATTGGGAGGGAATCATCCGATTATTTTCTAAAATCGGTTTACCAGCAACGAGCCCCATGTATGTTAGAGTAAAAGTAAACCCTTTATTAATTTATATGCATATTCATTTAATGCAAACACTTATTGGAAAGTGTGATCAACTTTGCAACCATTTGCATAGTTTCATTGGTATGGAATCATTGTCGTGCAATTCTGTTTTACCGTCGTACATTTTACCGAAAAAGCGGTTATTCACATTTGGCTATTACTTGTTCGATGAAATGACAAGCGAAATTGAAAAAAACACAATTCCAAATCAATGAAATTGTAAACATGACTTTTGTTGTGGAGGATGTTTACCAATCTGGTATTGAATTAACACAGTGAAACTTTTCTATGGGACCACCCACGGTTCTATGAAAACGTGGTCCTTCAGGAAGGTGGTTTCCGAACGGGGGTAGAGTTAAAAACAATAGTTTCGAGAACTAAACCGTGAACCCTTTGAAATATACACTTAACGCCTCTAGCCACCTCGACCTCCTTCTGTGGCGAGATAGATAATAAAAGATTGTGCCTAAAAACAAGGTTTTTCTGATATCTTGTGGTTGGGGAAATGGAATATCTTTGCAGTTATTAGCAATAACTTTGAGGTTATCAATCACTTCAATGACCATGGTATAAAACACTGTGTAGTGAAACAGTACTGACTTTTCTTTTTCTTGTTTGCAAGATCACAAAAATTAGTCGGAAGTCAGTTTCTCTTCAACACCTTTCACATTATTGTCATAATATTCTCGTTAAAGAGTTTTGCATTCTATATATTGCTCGGACATAATGGTTACGTCTGACCGTTTGAACTTCCGGTGCAAGTTGTTTTTTTTTTTCCGTTTGATTAGTATAAAATCAATTCACCAGCAAGAAATCTTGCAATATTTTCGTGGACAAACATGCTTGATAGATAGGTCTTTGTGGTGTCTCGAGAAGTCGTTAGGATAGTTTTTAAAGATATTCGTAAAAGTTTCAGCACAATTACACGTAAGTCATGGTTCAGTCAATATAATTGACATCCATACAAAAATCATCAAAATCGCTTCGTTTGACGTCCCATTGTTCATCTTTGGTCTGGACTTGAATTGAAATGGAAGTGTTAATTTGAAGGAAATTTCAAGTGGGAACTACTACTTGTTGCAAAGAACTGTCAAATCCACCCGTTACATCCCTATACCGCAAACCGACTGCCACACATCCGTTCCTTTCCTCTGCATTTAACTATTCTCAACATTTTGAATAAAAAAACAAGAATCGAAAAAACCTTGTCCTATCATGAGACAAAAATTATAGAATTACTATTTTCTGATACCGATATATTACCAGGTTGGGATAGCGGTACATTGCGTTCTTAATTTCGAATCTAATTCTACTCAACATGTTAGACAATTTTTGATAGTGTTTACTAGCTTAAAGTTGGTTTTTTTATTTAAGTGATAAAAAAATCGTAAATCTATCGAAATATCTCCTTAGTGTAGTATTCAATTGAAGAGCTTATTTCCAAAACGTTTTAACTTCACTTTTGATCATTTTTGAGTGAGAAAGCTCTGAAAACTATCTGTGCATCGCTGATTCCAAATAAATGTTATTTCAAAACTCAAAACTTATTATTTCCTACTCAAAAACTACGTTTATATACAAAGTATATGGTCAAATAAACTAAAGAAAAACCTTTTCTTGAAAAATTGTAATTCATGGACTTAAGAAGTTTTGGAAATAAGCTCTTCGATTTAGCAAAGAATTTAGAACAAAGATTGATCATCGAATAATAATGATAAAATAAAATAAATTATTACATAAAAAAAATCAAATTAAGTTTTATTTGCAATCCAAGGGATCATGATAAAGAGACAAGGATATAAAAAAAATGAAAAACAAAAACAAAGTTATGAAAACAGGACATAACGCCGTAATAACTTATCGACATCAGAGTAATGCCTTACTAGAACTAGGGGTACAAGATACAGGACACAATGCACGCTTCCTCAAGCGGTAAGGTAATGAATTCCACATGTCAAAGGCTACGTATGGAAAACGGCGTTTGACCGCTGAAGGTACAATGTAAGGCACTTGGAATTTATATTCGGTCGATTGTCGCAGGAGATTATCCCGCACTAGATAATCCTTATAATGATGCAGTGGGTGGTAGGTAGGTACTTTGGGTTTAACGAGGGCACCGACTGGCTTTTACAGCTATGTCATTTGGCCCTCAGACTTTATTTAAATTGGAAATACAGAAATGATGATGAGATGGGGATGATAAACATGGAACAGGGTTTTATGATGCAGGAGGAAACGGGAGTGCCCCGAGAAAACCTGCCCCCGCAGTGTTAGACCCTAAACTGGGGGTGGTGACACCAACTGACTGTCTGTAAAATGTTTGTACAAGGTTTCAGCAGAGGTTTACTTTTTCTCTTGAAACAAATCTTTGTAGTTAAAAACAACAAAAACATTTTTTCGTAGGCCTAGTTTAAATGTACCGTAGTTGCAATATACAGTACTACGAAGTTTAAAACCCTCTGCTGAATATACTTTACATTCGCATTCATTTACTTTGCATTCGCCAGTTAGTTGTAGCCTGTGCGCAGTGTTATGCTGGAATGCCTTCAAAAGCTGTAGCAATGCGCTATGATCGACAGGTTAGCATTACAAAGTTGTAGTTATTTGCTGTAATGTAATATACGGAAAGGCTATTAAGTGTTTATTTTAAAAAATTAGTAACTTTGTGGTAAATTGGTGATTCAATCACGTGAAGGAATTAAGTGTACTTTATATTCTTCACTAACGTTTTTAATAAACGTTCTGGCAGAAATAACTGGTGTCACCAAGGGGGTGTTAAACGTGTTGAACCTTCTATCTTATAAGACGCATGACGCTTCGAATAGCATTTTTAAAGCCACTGATCAAAGGTTGACACAATGAATCACCTAACTGGGTAACACCATCCAAGTGACGCCACTGGAGATTAGTATACTCGATTCCAAATAACAGTACAGCGAGTGTGTGTTTCTAATTAAGAATAATGACTTGTGTATACTGATTTCGAAAATTTAGTTCCAGAAACATGAAGATTGCCGTGTTGATCGTCGCCTTGTGCGCCTCAGTAGCTCTGACCTATGCCAAGCCAGAAACTCGTGGCATTTTCGATGGCATCAGTGAAACCCTCAAGAACATGAAAGAATTTTTCGAATACCTGAACAGCGAAGAATTCAAGGCTCAACTGAAGGCTATCGTTGACCGATTGAAAGGAGCTCCTGCTGTAGCCGAACAATGCTTCAAAGCTGCTGCTACCGGCAACCAAGCTGACATCGATGCCATTGCCCAGAAGATCAAGGAACGTCTGGAGCAAGACTTCCCTAGTGGAGACGAGAATGAAAACGGATTCGAAAAGCTTCTCCGTATTCTTTCTGGTATCACCAAGGTCTTAGCCGATACTGAGCTTCGTGAAGATATTCTCAACATGGGTGGGGAATACAAAGAAGCTGCCCAGAAAGGTCTCGACTGCTTCAAAGGCGAACTTAATGGAATCAAAGCTGATGTCCAGAAACTTGTTGATGAAATTAAAGCGAAATTTTTCAGCATTTTGTAAGATGAGACAACTCATAAAAAAAACAAATCCAACAAGTCCTGTAACAACTGACTAATTGACTGAATAAAATCCTAAACAGAAAGCTTACTTTTGCTTTGTAATTTTCTTGGTTAATAGATATGAAGAGCAAATCAATATACTGGTACCGTACATTAAATCAAAATTATCACTTGAGACGTCTGAAGCCGAAGAGAACTTCTCAAAAAATTTCATGTTTTGAGGAAATTGAGAAAATAGAATCGAATTAAGCATTAGAACCTATGTTGAACCATTAACTATTTTTGTCTTACATGACTTTCATGTGAATTATAAATGTTTTCATTTATTTATTTTATTTTATTTCAAACAGTCGTCAAGGACCAAAATCATACACGAGGATTAATAATATAGTACAAGCCATCAATGAATAATTATCTGCAAGATTACATAAGTATAAAATACAATAGTCAAAACAATCATAAATTAAAAAAGGTTAACATGTTGAAATAATAATCGATCAAAATGTTTATAATTATTTTTGACATTTGAATAAGGAGTTAGAGCTAATTTGCGCAATTTATATGTTAGTTCTCATTGTGAGTCAAATCTAAAATGGGTGTATGTTATGTCAGACCAATAATAACCAAATACGAAAATTTGTAGTTAGTTCCCTTTGGCTTCAGACCGCTCATTTAGTGTTGAAGCTTCACATTAAATTCTGCAATCACAAAATATGAAGAAAAATCAATTATTGTCAGTACACGATTAAAATTAAAGTAAATTAAAGCTTGATTTGTAAAAAAAAAATATTGTAAGATCGAATAGATTTATTAGATTATGACGCTATTTTGTATATCCAGCTATCGAAATGTCTACAAACTTAAAAGCTAGTTCTCACTAGGGCGATTACGCCGCGCTTTGGCTCGAGCCACAATGTTTTTCGAGCCCAAAGCGTGGCGCACATACCGTAGTGAAAACTAGCTTTAAAGATGATAAATATGAAACTTAAATTTAAATATGTATGCAACGACTATAAGCTTCACTCTCTGGGATGATATGGTAAACTAATCTAACAACATCACAATTTTAGACCAATCATTGCTTGACCAATCAGAGGTAGCCTAAAACAACAGAATAATGGTTTGGAACACCCCGAAGGAAGGTAGGTACAGTATTTGGTTTTGAGAGGCGCACCAACTGCCCAAAAACTTGTCATATGGGGTCTACACAAACACACAACTTAAACAACATTAATTAACTCATTAATTGAATGAGTTAGTTAAGACCCCACCTACAACTTCAAGAACCCAAAAACACGATAGATGGTAAGGACATGGTTTCCCAACACCTCCGGAAGAGTGAGAGGCAGAAGACACCGTCTGCAAAGAGACTCATACAGCGGGCAGTCTACCAGGACATCTTGAACAGACATTTGGGTATTTAATGTGGAGCGCTAAAGTGGAAATGTTCTCAACGAAGAAGAAATCCGTGAGAAGGAGGGGAGGGGGGTGCGTATGTCGTATTCATAACCAGGCCAGCCCGGATTTAGGAAGAATTGAAAAAACCGTATCAAATAGGCCCTTTATGGTAAATCGTATAAATCAAGAATTCATTGTCTAATATAATATTGTATAGCATATAATATTTTATACTGTAGAATATAATATACTTTTGTGAGAATTTTATTTCGACTATCCGACATTCTGTTTTATTCAACTTGCTATGCCGTCATGAGAATATACTATTTTCATGGTATATTCTCAGCACTTGGACATTTTGGACATCTGTCAATAAAATCATTAATGCTGATAAATTAGTATTGTTTTTGTCTAATGAATAAAGCAAGTAAATTAATCTAAAAAACTTACAAAGACTAGATAAAGACAAAACTGCTAAAAAATGTTAGGTCGATTACTATTAATGATTGAAATAAACATTGAACAATACCTACAGTATTATGCTTGCCGTTTATTTTTACTATGGTACAATCTTCATTATTCGATATTTGAATGGAATGAAATCCGACTGTCTTTGTTACGATAGGCTAATCTATTCTCCCTATACAGTATTAGGATGCAGCTTTAGTAATAATATAGGTATATTAATAATGTTGATACAATCCAGAAATTTTTGTTTCAAAATCTGATTCATAGGTCCATTTTGATCCAAATATCAAATATCTTAAATATTTTAATAATGGAAGTTCTGAATTTATTCGAGTTTCGTATACAGTAACTTCTCTAAAAAACTTAGCATTTTCATTTCAAGGTTTTAATACAAGATGGGTTTTCGATTTATGCGAGGTTTTGAATAAAGCAACTCCTCGCATAAATCGAGGACTATCTGAATTTAAAAAAATGCTCAGTGCAAATTTCAGTTTTGATCAGCTTTCAAAGATATTGTTATTATAATCAAGTATTTCATATGATTTTTTTTGGCTAAATGCTGTAGATAGTTATATTATTCTATACCATACCAACCATACCAATACCACCGGATGATTTTACATAGCATTTCATAAACGACTTTAAAATTGCTACAGGTTATGAAAAATAATACCATCTATACTCCATTTCACATAAGCTGACACAGAATTAGCTTGAGGCAGTCAAGGGGCGAGCTAGGTGATCACTGTGTG
>JAQIWH010001576.1:0-30551 GCA_034695005.1 Cryptops parisi
TTAGGTAACCCCCCCCCCCCAAAAAAAAAAAACCTAACGTGCAACCATTCAATCACCACTACTTCCGCTTTTTCTACCTCACTAAATATATATAAAATATAAATAAATATATACAAATATACATCGTTTTCTTTGCTTCCAAAAACTTCTGAGAAAAGCACCTGACGCAGCTTGTTGTGCATCGCGTCTCCTTTGATCTTCACCGAAAGTCAGCAACCCGCTTATAACGAATTTACGTCTTCACTAACAAAATCACCAACTTCGTTCTATCTAATTTCACGTTGCGTTCGAATAACGTGTTTTTTTTTCTCATAGAATTATTTTGTTTTTCATTCTTTATTCCATCTCAACTAACGATGAACGTCTCTCGTAGACTACCTTAAGAAAAAACCAACTCCTAAAGTTTTTGATACAAAAACAAAAAATTAAAATAAAACATAAAAAAATATATATAATAATCCAACTCAAATTTATTTATCCGCCAAGTGAATACAAAAAGGATAGGAAATCGTTATTCCAGATAAAAACTAATTTAACGTGAAAAAAAGCGTATACAAATAAAAATTTCTATTTGCATAAAAAATTATATTTTCATGCAGTATAATAAACATATTGTAATTTGAGTTGCGTCAGCGTTATTCACATATTACATGTCAGTGACGGTAGTAATAGAGGCAAAATTTTTATTTGATTTACAGCAATGAAATGCATAACGTTAGGAAAATTTAAATTACAACAATGCATGAACAGCATAAACATAAGTAATCTAGACACCCCGTGGTTACCATACCAACCACGGGGATTAATTTCTAGTCCTCTATATAATTTTCGAACTCTGTGTTATGTGTGTGAACATAACGCGGTTTGTTGTTAGTAGCGGATTACTAACGTGTTTCTATTATGTACCGTAGCACAACAATGAGGATTACGATAATTCTAACACCCGTTATTGTTGACGGGCATATAGCTAGTATCCCTACTAATCCTCACTGATATAAATGCCAAAGTCCCACTCTACGTTTGTACGTTGTGCGTCAATCACGCAAAACCTACTGGTCCAATTGACTCGATCTTTGGCATCGTTGATAGTCGATATAAGCGTTCAATTTATAAGCTATTATTTATCCAGACTGAAACCTTAATTGTTCCGGAAAATCAATTGCAGGCTCGAGTTGAACTGTTTTCATTAAAGAATTCGCGCTGCGCCAACCGTGCACGTGAGAGTGACCAGACTTTACTACGATAGAGTGATCATAGCGTGTAAAGGACTAAACACAGCGACGTTTCCGAGCGCTATTACGGGTGTTTTCCGCGAGCGAAGCCGCGTGTACAGCTAGTAATACATAAAGTAATGTAATACATAAATTTTAAGTTGATTCTTGTGTGGCCGAAAAAAAACTACAAATAAAATATTTATCACAATAAATAAACGATACTCGTTGATTCTATACAACTAATGTTTTCAATATTTAGCTTATATCAATGAAAAAAACTATTAATTAAATTAATTTTGATTATGATGAACTTTGTCACCACAACGACGCTAGTTTCACACTCATTATACAAAAGTTCCGAACGGATATAAAATCGAATATCAATTGCAATTATATATAACGCTGATTTATTTTAAATTAAATAAATATACCATTACAATTCAACATATCAACTAACATATAACATAACCTACAAACTAACGCTCCGACATATTTTGTTTTATTCTACGGTTATCAACACTATAATGAAATAAACAATTTGTCGTTCCAGTGTAAAAACATCGAAAACTTACTCTTTTCAGCTGGATTTTGAATTTGGGGAAGCCAACCTCAATGACGTCTTTAGAAAATTACAAACAACAACAACAAACAACTAAAAACAACAGCAAATAACAAAAACAACAACAACAACAACAAACCCCGACATCTTCCCACCACCACACCAACGAGCAAACTTACCTCGCTCTTTCTTCACCACCCACGTAACGCTCGCAGTCGAAGGAACTACTTTTCCACAGCGGAAGAATAAAAGAGGAAACGATGGGAAAAAAATTAGTATCGATTCTCTTCGCCCGCCTTCTCTGGCTTCCCATTGGTTGTTGGATGGGTACCCGGGAAATGTGGGGGAGGTGACTTGTCGAAAGCAAAGGAGAAACGATGATGATGATGATGATGATGGAAAGATGAAGAATGGAGAGGTAAGAAAGGAAACTCTTTAGTATCACGTGATATCTAACGAGTACCGACACCAACTAAAATATCGATTGTATTCGGAGTGTCTCTGATTGGAAAAAGAAATATCTTATTTTAAGTGTGTATCTTATTTCATTTTTCATCAATTTAATGATAGCTGTTTTGAGTTTAAATTCCGATGTTACAACTTGATGCGAAATTATAATAGTACAGGGTGACTCCCAATGGAACGTAGAAAAATGACATAACTGATATCGTTACATGTAATATCGTTTTATATTATATGTAATTATTCTGTTTTAATTAAAAAAATTGTAAAATTTTATTTATTTATTTATTTTTATTTATTTATTTAAACTAGCTTGAACCCGTTGACAAATCATTTGAAATTCAAATGTAAACTACCTGACACAACAATACAGAGATAAAGGAGAATTTCATGTTAATTCAAAAATAGCATTCATGAATTGATTCATTGTTACCTTTATTGTTTGAACGTTTAAATTCATCAACCAATCAGCAATCGAAAACAAAGTCACACTTGGGTTTTATTTATTAAAATAATCTAACGTCCCATAGGAACAAAACAACAATAACGTTTCAATATTTTCATATTAGCTTCACTTGTGAGTGAGTTTGTAAGTGAGGGAGGTAGAAATTCAACGTATACTGCCAGTTATAGTCGTTTGTGAGGACATACTGTATAGTCCAATACACACAAAAAAGCATAAACCAGAAACCGCGTTAAGTCCAATGTACATTAAAATCGCATATATAAATAAATAAATAAATTTATTGAAATTCACATAAAAATAAAAAATGGAATCACTCGCATAAATCAAATATCGAATGACTCAACGGTCGCATAAAAAAAAAAAATTTTAATTCGCATAAATCGAATTCGTATTAATCAAAATTCGCATCAATCAAAGCGTGCAAAAAAAAAATGCGAATCACTCAAAACACGCATAAATTGAATATCAAATTACTCAACAATTGCATAAATGTTAATTCGCATAAATCGAAACATACAGAAACCAAAAATGGATTTTTAGTAGTCACATAAGTATATGCTTAAAAAATCATTTATAATGTACTCGTTGCCCATTTTCAATGTTAGGATGTACTGTAGACAGTATATAGGATAAGCTATATATCATTAAAAAAGAGAGAGGGGGGGGGGGTAACAAAATGTCACTATTACATCGGATCGAATTTGAGGGATTCGTCGACGCGAACGACGAAGGTAACATTTCGTCGTCGTCAATCGACTCGGATGACAAGGCTACAGTCGGACCAGTTTCACGCATGCGCACAAGAAACGAAGAGAATCGCGTGTTCGTTGCCGATTAAGCGTTAAGGGCTTAGACGCTCCTAAACCCTTTTAATCCGACACGGATTTGTCAGGCTTTACGCCCCCGTTGTGTCCACAACATCCACCAGGGGGAGGGGGAGGGAGAAGCGTGAGAGGAGAAATTAATGCGCCAGCACAACCGAATCGACAGCCCGAATCAAAGGGTCACTCGCCAAGGAAAAGGGTCACATCCAACCAACACACACACTCCACTCAATTTCTACATTACCTAGAAAACTACACACAAAACTATATATATATAGATACTACCACCAAATGCATCTGGTGTTGGAAAAAAGAAACAGAAAGAAAATCGAAATGAATTCCATACGGATACGTCCCCCAGGAGTCACGAGTTCCTTCCCAACAACCTCTCGTCTCATTTCCTTCTGTTTTATTGTGTCGCCATAAAGAAGATGGAAGGAAGATGGTGGGAAGGGAGGGAGAATGGATGAAGAAAGTAGAAGGAGGATGATGGGAAGAAGAAGAAAAAAAAAGGTAGAACTTTAACCCTTTCCTCTCACGCCGGCCACGTCTTTTACGACCCACCAAACGACCGAGAGAAAGGAAGAATGAAATGGAAAAGAGAAAACACTTAAAGCTGACCGATCATCACTTTCAATCCCATGATCCAACCCGAACCCGCCCACGAATACGCAATTTCGGAGGTGAAGATGAAAAAAAAAATCGAGCTTTTCGACAAAATAAATAAATAAATAAATATATTTATATATCTATATACATATATATGAATGTATATGTACGTACAAACGAAGATCAAAATGAAAACTTTGCTGATGTCACCACGACATTCGTATTATAAAAAACACGTGAACCAAACTATAAACTATAGAATGACTTCAACAAGCAATTCTTGAAACAATTGAAGGGCTCGGTGCAGTAACCGGTCAGCTCCAATTTGTTAAAATTAAAGAGAAAGTGATTGCAAAGCAAACAGTTCCATTTTCAGGTGCTTTATATTAGCTTCACTTGTGATTTTGTGAGTGAGTGTGTTGGGAATTGGACGTAGGCCTATACTGTCATCTACAGACGTTTATGATAATATACTGTATAGGGACCGAAAATCGCATAATTTCATTTACCGGTTCTTCCAGCAAATGTTCTTATGTATGCTCTCAATTCGAAAAATGTATTATTTAAGAATATTATTTACAGTTCATTTCACTTTTTTATCTGTAACTTTGTTAGTCCATAAGGGATGTATGTTAATGAAATAAAATAAAATAAAATATAAAATGAGAAACGCATAAATAGAAAACCGCATAAGTCCAATGTAACAAAAATCGCACAATTCGAATCGAAAAATTTGCATAAATCGAAAATCGAAAAAGTAATATACAATTTACACTTTTATTGTAAAAAGTGCAAATTGTATAAAAAAAGTGTAATTTGTATAAAATAATGTGTAAATTGTATAAAAAAAGTGTAAAATGTATAATTATTAAACAAATATTTTAAGGTACTCACCAATGGCGAAAATTCTCTGATCAAAATGAATTTTATTTGAATAGAGGCGCGTCGTTTAAAGTCATTCACGACATGAGTATGATCATCATCAATCACCTTGTTTCAAATTTGTCCCAATATTCTGGTGTCAAATTTTAGTCCGAGTCACAACGAATGTTTTCGTCCAAGCAAAATGTACACCCAGTGGTCAACTTGTTCTGAAAAGATAACATACATTAGTCAACTTGAAACTCTTGAAACTTGAAAAAAAGAAGTGCTATAATTATACATTAAACCATATAAAACTAAACAAAATAAAAGCTGATTGAAAGGGACATTGTTGACATTTCATCACCGTTCTTGAAAGAGTTTCGAAAACATATAACTTTAAAACCTTCTTTTCGAAAACTAAGAACGCTAAAAAAACTAAACTGAAAAACTAAAAAAAAAAATATTCTTGACCGGATTAGGTTAGATTAATCAATTTCAAATGTGTTTTTCATGATTTTGTTTGTTTTCGTTTAACCTAACCCGGTCTTTAAACCCATCTTTTAAACTTTTGCTTTAGATGTCGCCATTTGAGGCCTTAAAGTGCATGTTTATCAACTATTTTTATATACAGGTAAAAGGGATGCTAGCACCCGTGCATGGCACGGGGCTACTTCTAGTTATTAATAAACAGCTTTCAAAGCTGAGCGATATTAATTACTAGGCCGTTTATAGAAAACTATGGCAGTATAGATAAACATTTCTTCACTTCACCAAAAAACCGCATAACAAAAAGTATCCTGGAAGCAAAATTGTATTAAAAAAACAAACAAACAATTAATCACAAATATTTTCACGACCAACTATTTTCAATTTATCCACACAAAAAATGTTGTTGTTTTTCTTTATGTTTGAAAAACAAATCAAAACAGCAATACTCCCTACCAAACACTCTTCATAGGTAAACCCAATCTTCGCTGTAAAGACGATATCTCCACACCACTACTATCACCAACAACAACAATATAACAATAATAATACCTATTGTCTATAAACTGTTTTCCACCTTAGGAAAAGACAACTTTGGGATCAAAGGGGCTGTTGCGCTTGTTTCGCTTTTCTCTTCCCCCTCCCCCCCCTTATTTCGGCGACAGTCGTGCATCGCGCATGCGCCCCGCATCCCGCAGCTGGAATTGAGTTCGGAATTTACGACAATTCGATTTGGCCGCAGCAGAGATTGAAACGGCGGCAACTCTGCTCCCCGTCTCTCTCCCTTCTTCCACAAACCCCCCACTTTTACTACCCCCTCCCCCCCCGTTCGTTTATTCCCCTCGGAGCTGAGCAACGCTGAAGGCAAGAGGGAAGCGGGGGCGGAGTCCTTCGACAGTGAGGGATGGCCAACGACGACGACCCCGAAAAAAGAAGGGATGTGTAGTAGTGAGAGAGTACGCGACGAATGGTTCTGACGTCACGACGACGACGAGAGAAAACGAGAAAAGGGGGGATAAAGAAATAGAGAAAGATGGGGGATAGTGAGAAAACGCCGATCATTGCCACCCACCTCATTTACGACGTTGGAACCTTTATCTCTGGGAAAATCACGTTTCACCCCCCCCCCCCTTTCACCTACATCCCTAACCGTGGTGTCCAACGTCATCGTGAGAATAAAAATTGAGGGGATATAGTGACGAAGAAATGTTTTTGCAGATAAAAACATTGCACGTGTTTTATCACTTGTAAAAATTTCTAAACTCAATTTGTTTTTACTTCACTGAATCAATAGACAATTTTTTTTACATTTCCAACGACGTTTCGTCTCCCACCAAGCGGCTTCATCAAGTGCGAAAGATGGGCTGGAAAAAGAAAAAGACAAAAAAAAAGGGGGAAAAGAAAGTGTGAACGACACAGACGAGGTGTTTCTTTATTTTCTTTTTATTAGCTTCACTTGTGAGTGAGTTTGTGAGTGAGCTGGGAATTGAACGTATACTGCCATCCACAGTCGTTTATGGGAATATACTGTATAGTCCAATGTACCAAAAAAACCGCATTAAACGACAATCGCATCGCATTAAGTCCTTCGGATAAATAAAAAACTGCATAAATTTAATCGCATATATATATATATAAATAAATAAACCAATCGCAGAAATCAAAAATGGAAATTACTCAAAACTCGCATAAATCATATATCGAATGACTCAACGATCGCATAAATTTAATTTCTTATAAATCGAAACGTTCAGAAATCAAAAATGAAAATTATTCAAAACACGCATAAATTGAATGTTGAATTACTCAAAGATTGCATAAATTTTAATTCGCATAAATCGAAACAGAATTTGCATTATGTATGTACATACTGTAGCCTATATGTGATAATATAAAAAAAAAAATTAATTTAAAAAAAAAATTATTTACCCATGTTTTGTTTACTTGATTTTATCTGTGTGTATATTTTCTTTTGTATTTGTTTACTCATCTGAGTGTTTAATTATAAAATAAAAAATAAAATAAACATATTTTTTTGTATTTTTTGTATTGTCCTTTCTTTTTTGTATTAATAATAAAAAAAATCGTATAAATTAAAATTTGCACGAATAGAAACATGCAAAACTCTAAAATGGAGTTTTTTGTATTTGAAATGTATGTTGTATGTACATAAAGTGACAGTATATAAAAATGTACTTGTTTACGCTTACAAAATAATAAATATTATACGAAGGCAGCAGTTAAAATAAGAGCGTGTTACATAAAATAAAAATCAAGTCATTTAAATAACACTAAACAATTGTAAATAATGATATCATGATGACACATAATACAGTAGTTAAATTACTACAGTAGCTTTAATTTATATTGCTATATTTGTATTACCTTAGTACGTTTATACAGGTAAGTACTTGGAGTTTAAAGAGAGCACCGACTAGCCTTACAGTTTCATTTGGCCCTCAAAATTTATTGAAAATCAGAAATACAGAAATGAGGATGATAAAATGAGGATGATAAACATGGAACAAGGTTTTATGATGCAGGAGGAAACGGGAGTGCCCCGAGAAAACCTACCCCCGCGGTGTCCCTAAACTGAACCCACACGGCACGAGTGGGAGGCGAACTCAACAACTGGAGTACCGGAGGTGGATGTCTTAACCACTAGGTAAGTTTATACATTTTTACCGCTCTTCCAAAAATCAAAACACGAAAACCTTAGCTTCACAAGCTTAAAACATTGGCATCAAATGTTGCGAATTCATCAACTGATGCATTGTTAATGAACATTCATAATCGATGACATAGCATTGGATTCGCAGAAGTTGTATAGTTGATCATCACATTCGAGCTGCATACGCATTTCTGTTGAATCGCACACTCGGGTTACTATTGACCATGCAAAAAACAACTTACCAAGCCCTGACTTTAGCAACAACAATTGGGTAAATGCCATCAAATATTCCGTGCAATGAAATGAAATTTGATTTTAAAAACATAATATATACTCAATTAATTTATACTAGGATAACGTCTCAACCGAAGTGTTCGAACTAACACAAACTAAAGTCTCATGGATAGTCAACCTACGCAGATTTTGTTCCTAGTCCTCCTGCACATCGCGTTCTTCGCCGTACCCTGCGCCGGTGTACTGAAAGGTAAGTCGAACACTGTTTATTTGTAACATAAAACAAGCATGAACTTACTAAGCTACGCTTTCAGAAGTCTATTTGATTCAGTGGAAGTGCGTTTATAAAGGACGACCCTATGACGTGGGGGACAATATACCGATCCGTGATCCATGCCTCAGATGTAAGTGTTTCGAGGGATGGAAAGGACCCACGAGTACTCAATGCGACAAAATCAAGTGTCCGTGGTTCTTGTTCAAAAAAAATCCCAAATGTCGTGCGCGTCGAGTTCCAGGGCGATGTTGTCCTATACTGGACTGCGGAAATATAGCTGAAGCTTCTCGACTGTTGGTCGACAACCTTCTATCACGAGGGAAAAGTGAGTAACTATCTTTTAACATTTCAAATAGTGCACATTAAAACGCAAAATGAAATATAACATTGCGAATAACATTAACATGTAATATTTCATAATTCATCAATCTGGACCTATTTAGAAACGCGTAATAATAAAACAAATGGCGAAAAGAAAGCTCATTGCGTTGTGTTGTATATCGAGTCAATACAGGCACAGTACGCACGCCATCAAGCATAGAAAAATAACTTTCAAAGATGGTGAACATTTAACTTTTTATTTCATTTCGTCCTTTACAGACAACAATTCTAAAATACATAACGATAGAAATGATTTCAAAATTTGTTACTAAGTAGTATATGTTTTCCAAGTTTTTTTTTAAAAATGTGAACATTGCTTTTTTTACAATTAAAATTAATACATACTAGTGCAATTTTTCTTAAATAAAAAGGTAAGCCATTCAGTCCTAAAAACGTATTGTTAGGAATACAAGAACACATGTTGTTGAAAGTTGTTTCATTTTATTTATTTTTATTTTTGTTTTCGTGTTTTCATTAAAACATTTTTGGTTTTGTGATCTTAATGTTATTAAGAAACGAAGTTTCAAAATAACAGTAAAAAACCATGTCGTCCAACGGTTAACTTACTTACAGTTGGTTACACATCCTGTATAATTTATATTGTTGGGTACTTTTCCAAGTCAACAAATGTTGTAAAGCAACATGAGTGGGTTTAATATTAAACTCCACGTGATTACCATACCAACCACGGAGTTCACTTCCAGTACTATGAGACGAGCTTAATCCTAGTGTACATAAACAACTGTATTACAACAAATAGGATATTACTACAGTGGATGGTGATTATTGTGATCATCTGGAAAAGAGATTGATAATGATAAACTACAAAATATTTGAAGTTATTCGATGTTTTTTGTTGCCGAGTGAAATGTGTACCGTACAACAAAATTCTAAGAAACACAGTAAGAGACATATTATGCAGAAAAGGAAAAAACCACAAAACACAACACTGTTATTAAACACAACACTTTCAGGTGTTGTTTACTGTTTCTTTGCAGACCATTGTATTGAAGGAGCCCACCAGTGTCAGAAACATAATCTCAAAGTTGAACATTCCAAATAAAAGCGAAAACTCCTCTATTCTAACCAGATGTAAATGCACATAAAATTTACATTATGTGTTTACTAAATAATTGAAATGTTCAATCATTTTCAAGCTTGAGACACCTTTCCAAACCCATCGTATAACAATATTATTTTCAAAGCGTACTGTTTCATTACAATCAGGCCATGTAACATAACTTGATTCTATAAACTGTTTTAAAACTGTCATTAAAATAAAATCATAATTTTTAAGTCTCTGTTTTTCCAAAAAATAATAGTTTTATTAATCTGCACGAGTTTTGAAATGCCAACATTCTATCTAGGATCAAATATCACAAACGATCAGTCGATATACACTACTATACATATTTTTTTCATATTTGATCCTAGAACATTGACATTTTAAAAATATCCTGCCAATTAAACGATCAGTTAAACAATCTAACTTGGAACAAAGCGAGACATTTAGCAATTTTAAGACCTTTAACAAAAAAATGCCAGTCATTAAAGTCTATTAAAGGGCAGGTTAAGTTAAAATAACTATAAAAAAATAAAATAAGAAAAACCCTGTTTTCTAGACATATCCTCTGATAAAATTAATTAAACAAAAATTTACCAAATAAAAATGATTCACGTATTTTCCAGATATTGTTTACACGGAACATATAACTCGGACGTTCAACGCGACCAGCAAAGAAGCCACAGAAGAGACCATAGAAGGTAAATTTCAAAAAGCATATCCACACATACACACTGTTTCAACTACTCGCATTTTCAAATTGTTGGAAATTTTGCAAAATCCACTTATTTCCTGTTGACGTAATCATTCTTTGGAATTTCCTAATGCCTTAAGGCTGAATATTATTGTCGGCGGCGTGACCTACAAGCGGTTTCCTGAAATTACGCCAAGTAACATTTGTTACAAGCATGCTTATTACAACGTTCCAACTTTGGCATTATGACTTATGTCAAATGTCTATAAAAATCGTGAGTAACAAAGCTAAGAGTCAGTTAGCACCCAATCAATCACACGGTCGACATCTCAATCATGTACAAAATGCAAACTAGTTTGGTTTTGCTCGTTTTGCTTTCAGCGGCAATCTGCCTGAGCAGTACAGGTAAAGTAACATTATTTCAGCCGCCAATTGTTTATCGTATATACCGTATATATTGTATATACTGTTTATCGAAACATATTATCGTATATACCCATGTAATATTCGATAACATATTAAGTTATCGATCCACGATGTTTTGAATATATCTCCATGTAAAAGTCAACCTATGCTTTTTTGTAGCCTTTAAGTGCGGTATTGTACTTTGTATACGTAGCATTCATGTGGATAGTAATGTAATGTCGTCCAAGTAGTTCTACAGTTTATACTTTATCCAACATCTTGTATGTACAACAACTTGTTTATAATGCTTTAAATTTTACGCCTTCTTTATTGGTTCATACATCACTTGGGCTTGTGCTGACTAAATTTTGAACTCAAAATTAATACATAAATTTCAACCTCTCAAAAATATTATCCATGTACGTAATAGTCGATCCCATAAATGTAGCCTTAAAAATAGTCTAAAAAATTTGACTTTTGCACGAGTATGTACATACGGTAATTAGAATTCACCTTCTTCTCTTTGTTTCAAATACATGCCCTTATTTAATCAAATAATTGATTCAACATTTTCAGAATGTTGAATCAATTAATGTTGTATTATTAATGTTACAAGGGAAAAAATATGTTTCCAGTGACCTATGACACTCATTTTCAGTGTACAGTTGTCTTTTGAATCATAATTCTTCGATTTTAAAACAACAAAACAGTTAACTTGATTTATCATCAGCAAAAAACCGTAAAGAAAAACTTTTTAATCTTGCATCTTTTTGACACCTCCACGACGTTTCACCTTCCAAGCTTTATTAAAGGCTTTATTAGAAAAGAAAGACAGCTTCTTTCCTAGATAAAAGTCATGTCAGGTAAGAATAAAAGGAAGGAAAACAGTGCGAGACACAAAAATGAACAGTTGACACAGCCAACATTAAACAGAGTTCTTGCACTTTTCTTTTGTCATACCTGGCATAGCTTGTAGGCGGGAGGCAAAACGTTGTAGAGGTGTTAAAGAGATCCACTCAATAAAATGAAACGATTTTCCTTTAAGAGTTTTTACTAGTTAAAAATTATATTTATCATGTTGAGGAATTATACTTTTGAAATTGTGTGGTTAATATTTTTTGTGTTTGTGATAACTAACGCTGAATATTATAAAAAATAGCTGCATGCCCGTGCAGAAGCACGGTTACTCGTTGGGCTTTAAAGCTCAATGTGAGAGGGCTATTCTATGTGTTCGTTTAGTTGAGTGATCTAAGCGCTACTCTCTTGAGCTCCACTCATTCTGTGGTGTGGGTTCGAATACCGCCTCGTCTAAAAAATGTTTTCTTTACGATTTTCCCCATCTCAGTGTGACATACAGACGAAGCAAATTATATTGTCAAGATAAATATTAAGTTCACCGGACTATATTGCTACTTAATGGCATGTGCTTGTAAAACATGTTTCACGTATGTCAATCGTTATCGAATTTTTTTTTTTCATACTGTTGAAACTGGCATACTGTGCTTGATTACTTATACACAACAATCGTTGTTTTAATTAACTAGTGATTCATAGTCGATTACTGATTTTTTATAGAAGCAGAGCTACCACCACTCTATACACCCAGAGTGCCAGAAGACGCAACGACAACACAGGAGCCATGCTACAGCGTATCGTGCTCATTTCCTTGTAGTGCAGCACCAGCTGGAGAAAATGGATGTAGCGATCATTGCGAATGTCCTCGTAAGTAACGATAAATCAAAATTATACTTAAATAAACTAAAAAATAAAGTCTTCTTTGTCACCAGTAAAAAAATCTTCAAGTGAAAAATAAAAATCTTTTTTTCCTCATTGACGGTTTACCTTTATAACAACACCACAAAGTTTTACCTCCCTCCTACAGGTTTTGTCAGGTAAATAAGAAAATAAAATAAAATACGAGAGGGGGGGGGGGGGCGTTTCTTAAACGGTTCTCCCCCGTGTCTCTCTTACACTTTTATTTTTTCTTACCTTTTTTTTATACGTGATAAATCCTCTAGGAGGAAAGCGAAACGTCATGAACGTGTTAAACAAGCCTGCCCAGTAAGGCAAACAATATTTCCTATAAGAATTTTTGACTGGTGATAAATAATATTCATTATGAGTATGAAATTACCCAAAACATTTGTATACATATGCATATCTTGTCTTTCCATACAGAAAGTGAAGAAGAAGCCTGCGCTGTAAGTATCGATGTTTCAATTGTTGTCCAATGAAAGTTGTTTGAATGAAATTGTGTCAAATTTATTTATTTATTTATTTATTTGAAAAAAAAGAACCAGCAATGAGTATAGGACAGCACAAAATATACAACTAATCTTGAACATCTAAAAAGAAAATACACAACATTTAAAAACAAAGATACAATAAAAATCCCAAGTATGGACTCATTATAAAGTGATGAATGATAAAACATTTAGAATGAAATAAAATTTAGAATGATAAAACATCGAACATCAAAACTGGTGCCTGAAACGAGACAATTGATTGTACATACGAATTATTATTACATCACTACTCTCTCAAACAGTAGCACAGTAAAATCATTTGATTCTTTAATGAATTACGTCAATAGCTGTACAACTATTTATCGATATACAGATAGGCCTAATTTTCAAACACGATTTCATTCCAATCTTTCTTCAACCACGTAATTCAAACAGCGTTTTCGATTTAAATTTCGTTTTTAAATTTTACAATTTTTATACATATTAGCCAATTTCTAATTGAAATAGAAACTGAAATGTCCGGAAAACACCGATTGCCTAGCTGACTGTAGCAAATCCTACTGTGAACCTTTTTGTAAGTAGAATAATCCGGGAACCAATCCAATACTACCATAACCACACTAACCAATAAATAATTGTTATTAGGTCGTTTTCAATGTCCACCAGTTAGAGAGTGCGAACAAGGATGCGCTCCCGTGATCAGAAATGGCTGCTTGCAACATTGCGTTTGTAAGCAAAACCAAGAACCATAATGTGCGGATAAAAAACAGAACACAAACAAAATAGGCCTACGCGATGAAGCCAACGTACAATTGGATGTTTGCTTCTTTGGTAAACTGATAATGTAAATAAAATGAAATTAAAAAACTGAAGTGTGAAATTATGTGAATGTTTTCATCAAATCACACCACTGCAAGTTGCAAATTTCAGTGGAACTAAGTTGTTCCAATTCGAGCAAATGACTTTTCCTTCGGGATGCAAAGGTGGTGCTGCTTACCCAGTTTGATTTGTGTTCAACGAATCGCCAAAATTTAAAACGCTTGTCAAGTGTACATACATTTATATTAATCCTTAAGATTTTGTTAAATGTTTGTGAAAAAATGATAAACAATTTTAGTTGTACAGTATGCAACTTTGAATTTGTATTTAAATTCATCACGCAAACAACTAAAATCACCCCACTGAATAGTACCTGAGAGCTGCAGAGAAGCTGTTTTAGCTCTATCCTTGCCTTATAATCGCTATGGTTTGTTCAAATTTTTTTTTCGGTTGGATTGTTGTCAATAAATGAATAGACACAAAATTTTGAATAAATTGACCATTGGCTACAACTTTCTAAAGAACTTGCTAACTACGACTCATGGTTTTCGATGTTAATAATGCAATTTCTTGAATAATTAATTCAAAGTCAATGAAACTACCGCCATTGGAAAGGTCCCTCATACGCAAAGAACATTTGTCTGACATTTGTTTCTCACAGGACTAGAGATAATAATAATTAATAATAATAAAAATAAACATACGCATCGATATTCTTCTCACATACAGCCGCTATAGTCAACTTTTGTTGAACCAGCACCCTTGAATAACGTCACCTCCTCTTTTTGCCATTAAAACTTCTCCCCATGCAACATAATATTTCTTTGAACCGTCACACTTCTTTAACAACATTGAACACAATATTAGACAAAACTACAGCTTTTGTGCACGATACGAAAGTGTTTGGCTATAATAGGATCGTAGTACATTAGAAGTAACAGTCAACTTAAATAGATTAACCTTAGACTAAAATAGATCAAAGTTTTCATTCTCTTTTAAAGCTAAGCATCTTTCTAATCATACATCGGATTATGGATAAAAGTGAAGCCAAGAAGAGCATTTTGGACAATAAGGAATGCAATGGCTAAACGAATAAGACAAATGCAATATATCTGAACAAATAACTCTCCTGACCATGAAATGATAAACTTACCAATAAAATACTGTACAAATGGTAGACTTCGACTTACACGAAAGTCACAGACTCAAAACCCCTTGTATCGATAAAAAAATGTAACATTCCAATTCTTATAAAATGAACAGAACGAACATCAGATGTTTGACTCACTACAAAATCCAGTGGATAAATCCATCGTAATAGCCAGCATTTGCTCCGAACATGATGGAGTGTTTAGTCATTTGTGCAGCACACCAGAAATTTTGCGCGTATAATCTATAAATATAGACCTCAGAAAGGTATAGGCTGAGCTGAGATATGTGGTTGCGTACGAGTATAAGGTTTAAACTTATCGGTACTTTCCGGTTAGTGCAAAGTCCAGTATTTGCTTGTACTTGGTTATACTTGGTTATGGATTTATTTTGCAGGTTAGGTTAGAAAAAATGAAGAAACGCGTTAAATGAATGATTCTGCTTTGCAAACTAAACCCATAACCAAGTACAAGCAAATACTAGACCTTACACTAACCGGAAAAGTACCAACTTATCCAAGAACTTAAGTTTTTTGCTGATAAGAACGTGAGTTATCGAACTGACAAAAGTGCTCAATTCGGCAGGTTACCTGAGGTATAGTCTTCATTTCATTTAGATCATGCATTTGTTATACATTTGGCATCACTAGATGGCGTCATATACTTTGAATGGAATTTGTAACGACGATTTTATTTTTTTCTATATTTTCAGCTTACTTTGTACGTATGATTGGCAAAATAATTGTCAATTTTCTGAAGGATCTAGAGTTAAATTAGATATTTATTACACACCGGCGGATACTACTGAGTTAAATTCCCAAATTTTCGATTTGGCAAAAGTGCAAAATTCAGCTGGTAAAGTCAGTCTTCACTTTACTTTGTTTTCGTTCAACTCAGACAACAAAAATATAGGCAAAGAAAAAAACGTATAACCAGAATTTCTTTTGTTGCATAACAGCAAAATCCCATGTATAAAATCGCATAAATGTACTTATCAAAATCCATTTTTCAATCAACTGTAACAGAGAAATACATTTTGTATCAATTTAACCAAAGTTTAAAACGATAATACAGTACTTTATGTACTGAATCACTTATTTTCACTTTTAATACACGATTTAACATTACATTCTTTGTTTTAGTTTTATCTCCTGACTAGATGCAAGAGCGTAATTGGAAACCACACATGAACAAAGAAACTTATTATTGTCCATTTTATTACCAATGTGTTTATCATATGTTGGTTAAAAAAAGTAGTTGACTGAATATTTAAAAAAGAAATTTATTTCTGTAACGACTAAAGGTCAAGACCTTTAATAAAACGAGCTGTTTTGTGAATAGCGAAAAAAGGAATTATTCGTTAAAGCACTATGAATTTTCGCTTTACCCTTTTCGTGCTAATGATCGCTGAAATTCAAACCATTACTAGTAAGTTGTAATACCATATGTTTCGAAAGTTTTAAGCAATTTATTACCAGTATAAAGAAATCCTTTGTTAAGAAAATGTTTCTCTGATCGGGTAAGCCTTTTTACCATATAGCGGTAATGACGCCATAATTTTTGACTCCCTCCTAAAGTCAAAAATTGGAGGAAGGAAAATATAGGTGGAAAATAAAGGAAAATGCTGGAGAGAGACAAGTGAAATGTATAGCTAAAGATGGCTGTGTAAACCATTCAGCTGTCTTTTATACAGGTTCCTTTGGTAATGAATTATGTGTATTGGGGTGGGAAATTATGCTTTTAAAACTTTTGAAACTAAAAGATCTTTTTATACAGTATTCATGTAAAATTATACAAGGTTTTTGTTAGCCAACATAATTAATTTTTCTAGATGCATTATCATCGAGAATGCGCAAAGAACCATGCGCCAGTGTATCATGCGCATTTCCTTGTAGTGCAGCACCAGCTGGAGAAAATGGATGTAGCGATCACTGCGTATGTCCTCGCAAGTATCAATACCATACATCAAATTACACTTTTAGGAAATGAAGCATGTGTTTACATAAATTTCGGTATTTTCATACAGAAACTGAACAAGAAGCATGTGCGGTAGGTATCGATATCAAATTTCCCATTGCTGCTATGATCAAAATTGTTGCCCCAATGCCCCACGACAAATTATATTGATGCTAAAATTGAAATAACCAAATATTAAAACATCAGAAAAACATTGTTTTCAGGCACAACCGTTTATTATTCAAAATGGTTCACTTTTCCTTTCATCTTATCTACCTCAGTGGTCTTTTATTTTCTTTTCTTTTCTTTCTGTTTTTTTCTTGAAGGGGAAAATGCACCAAACACTTTACCAGAAAAAATTCGGCCATTTTACATGCAAATTCTGTGATAATTACGCGACATCGAGCCTTCAAAATTTAATAGACTGAAATATATGGCGGACTATGTCCGTGTGTCAAATTTCACCTTTCTGGGATATCGGAAAGTGGGTCAAAATTAACCGCAAAATAGCTTGACGCATGCAAACAAAGATACAACGAACAAGCCAAGTTAAATGAAAGATTGCAAAAAAACGTTTCAACCAAACCACCATTATACAAAGTAACCCAGCCAAGGCGTTCCAATTTTATATTCGAAAAGTCAATATAATGAAAATTCGGAGTTTTGGATATAATAGCATCTGGGTTTTTTTTTCCGAATGGTGCTATTTTCATTGACTTTGAGATTCATTTTTAATGACTAGCATTGTTAGATTTTCATGCATCATAGGTATCAAGTCATATTTAGAAAGTTGTAGCCACGATCCCATTTAAAAAACTTTTTATCGTTTTATCGATTTAATTTTATACTTATAAGCCTTGCGTTATTTTGTACCTAATACATGCAAGTGCAAACATGTTTTTTAGGCTTTTACAACACGTTACATCCCTGGTCCGACCATATTGATACATGTTTCAAACATTTTTTTACGATGTCCTGTTTTCACGCAATACATAGCACATTTTCAAATAAATTAATAGCTACTGAAATGTCCTGCTAATGCTAAATGCAGAGCTAAACGTAACTCCAGTCCAGGAAAACCCTACTATTTTCCTGTATGTAAGTATAGCTATTCCAATAGCAATTCGAAAAATGATTAAAAGAGTAGTGATGTATCAAGAAACGACAACTGTGTGTACACGTGGTTGGTGATCTTGGTAATCTTTCGTTGTTAGGTTATTTCGCCGATCATATAGTTCATATGCAAGTTGGACGATGATTGCTTACGAGGCTTGTGCCAACTTCAAGAATCATCTGGACACGCAGAAGAACGCCGTACAAAAAAAATAATAACAAAAACAAACCAAGAAATGTAACAACCAATTTAAAATGTATACATCTAAAAGTGAAACAAGTTACAAGTCAATGTGACTTGTCTCTGAAATAACCAAATAAAATTCACTTAAAACATGTTTAAGCAACGAAAATACTTTGAGTTTGTTTCATTGATTTTAGACTAACCACTGCAATTCGAGGAAAATGCTAGCTTCCATTCACGATATAAGTCATCAAAGTAACTGCGGTTTTTTATTTCACAATTGTGTTATTAACTAGCCACTTGAATACGTGGATTTTTATTACCTGCAGAATGTTGTCTTCGTTACTTTCAATGGGTTTCGGCATGTTACTGAGGAATTGAATTTGGTACCACCAACAGAGAGGCTTCTTCACTTGCAATAAAAGACAAGTTTCAATTTTTGCAAAAGAGATAAACGTCATTCCGATTCTTTAAGCTACACAATGAACCTGTACTTGACATTTTTTGTTTTAGTCATCACTGAAATTCAAGAAGCTGTTAGTCGTAAGTTCTGTTCTTAATTTGGGTCTCGTATATATTAGCTGCGTAATCTCAGTCACCAGAAATTAGAATAAAATAATGTAAAAGAAAAAAAAGTTGCGGTGTTTGATTTGACGCAAACAATTTCTAGTACAACGCAACTAATATTTACTAAATTCTTTATCTAATAAAGAGAAAATAATTCTGTTTATAGCTAAAATTAAACCTATTGTTTCACATTTTGGATTTTGTTATGGAGAGACGCTCAGTGTTTTCGTATTCGAAGGCTGAGTGTTACCTTCAACAGACTCATGCGAGTTCTTTTTGGATGGAACGCGTAGACATCTAGTTCATCAAAATGTAAATTGCTACGCATAATGACGGTTGGCAATTTAATTATTTACCATCGTTTGAGAGAAATCCTTAAAATACTAAATAAGAACGGGCATTCTTTATGTGTACACTATTTCAATAATCTTTCTCATTGTCGTGAATCAACTTCTTACAAGTTTCAAATTCCATATGTTGTACCAATACAATCTAGATTTCCTCATGTTGCTTTTATATTGTGGAATAGCTTGCCGTTCCGCTTGCGAAAACGTGCAATTTGTTCCAATATGCTAGATATTAAAAAAACATTATTATGCAATAAAACAAACTTTTAAGAAACCATGTCATATTTTGTTAGCGTGTTGTTAGTCTTTGTTCTCAAATGTTCTGTATATGATCCCATGAATTGCTTTAATTACATTGTATGAAAATTGCAGATGGGTTCGACCCTTCATGATTCCATATATCGTTCATATACCTTAACTTAAATTCTATCACAAATGACTCACAGGGTACGATTCATTAAGAGCTTGAATTCACATAAATGTACTTAATTGCACTTAGATATAGCATTAATAATAAATGTAATTGAAAAACCTGATGTAAAAGAGTGTTAAGTAACATTTTTACAATTTCAACACGTCTAATAGATCAGAGTCTCATATTTCAAATCTCTAACTCCGCAACCATCGGAGTTCTCCGCCCACTCGGCGAAGCAAACAGGCCCCCATTCTCCATTTTGAAAATTTTAAATTTGACCCATGATTATTTTCGTTCCGCATTTCGGGTTTTACAATCTCTCCACCAGCACAGATGCGCAGAAATCATTTTTATGCAGAGCTAACTCAAACAAGCATCCACTGTCTTAAAAACCGACTCGCATACAAAATGGAAGACGGTTGTCACGGTTGACGCGCACTCCGAACACATCGGAGATTTGAAATATTAACCCCTGAACTTGGCTTGCTGTCTATGGGCTACTTCACACTTCTTGCACTAATATCTTTGCACATATTGTTGTTTTGCTCAAAATTTTGCGGAAGAATAATATACTAAGCTATGAGTATATTATGCTCAAAATATGCAGGAAAATTGCACCTAGCACATTAAAAAAATACTCATTTCCGATTCTTGACGATAAAGCTTCCAAATCATGTGATATTATTGAATTTTGCCACTTAAAATCTTATATTGATTAGAGTTAAAAATGAAAAGTTACATTTGTTCCTAAATGCACATTTATTTAGATAAAATCTATAGAAGATCGGTGACAATTCATATAACGAACTTGAACTCTTTAACGTAGATGGCCTTCATTCCAAAAACTGGCAAACAGCGGGTCACGTTCCTTTAGCTCAAAATGTAGTTGGATATCGTGGAGTTGGCGTACCAGTACAAAGAACTTCACGTGTTAACCATATCATACATCACAATGTTAACACACGTCGAGAAATGCCGCGGAACCAACTAGCACCAAATCTTCAAATGCCACAAGAACCACCGAAAGCGCCACAAAACATTCAAATCGTGGTGAACACCAAGCACCAGAGTCCACAGACAAACAAAGTCGTAAAAGGTTATCTTTTGAACTCTGCGGCAAACTATTAAATCTAAAAAAAAAACAACAACCAACAAGTTTTGTTTTGACTAGTCTTAAGAGTTCAGTAAAGACCAATTGTCACAATCAGTCATGGTCATCCCAACAGTCAACTTTATGATGTCACAATGTCTTCTCAGCTTCTCAATAAGTTAAAAAACAAAAGACACGATCCACCACTCAATTACAAAGCTATTTGGTAACGTGGTACCAAAATACATAAGACAAATTTCAGACACCTGACTGTTCGGATGATGTTAAAAAGACATGCCTAGTCGTGATATCTGACAGTTTCAGAAGAGTCAACATTAAATTTTGATTTTAAAAATTAAGAAAATTGTTTCTCAACAGTCAATTCACATAAAAGCAAGAAAATAGTCAACGAACCGAGTCGAGGGCGAGGCACGTGCATCGTTCGAAACTGTGCAGCACCATGTTTGGCACGGTTCACACGACCCAACGGATGCAGATATCGATGTAACTGCCCGGGTAAGAAAACTCCTCAAACGTGTTGAAGTTCTTAACATCAATTTCGAAAAAAAAATATACTAACGTTTTTGCGTTTTCTTAACAGATGGTTATGATCGAGTCACTGGACGCAAACGTAGTCACAGTTAGTCAAGCATGATTTTAAATACATCTGAATAAAATAATATTTCTATAACAATGTCTTATTTGAAATCATCAACTGCTATTTTCCCGTGCAGAGCATCATCGTCCTGCTTTCGATACATCATCTCAAAGTATGAGTGACGAAGCCGTGGCTGAAACACCTGTTGTTCAACCTTGCAACACTTTACCTAAGTGTCCCAAAGAATGCGATTATCTGAGAAGTTCAAGTGACAAAAACTTGTGTCACACAGGCTGCGTTTGTACTGTTAAAACAGGTATATGCACCGAGAGGTTAATACATGAACTTCATATATTTGAAAAGCGTAATTTCTTATCCCGAAATAACAAATTATCACCAGTGAAAAATCTAATAGGAGAAGTTTTCAATATTATTGACCGGGTAAATTTTTTAAACATCATTACGACGTTTCGTCTCCTTTCTAGAGGCTTCGCTAGATAGAAAAGAAAGGTAGAAAGTAAGAAAAGTAGAAACAAGAAAAGTACAAGGGAGATATAAAGTAAACTGTTTACACAGCCATCTCTAACTACATTCTGCAGTAAACAGTTTTTCTGTCTCTCTTGCACTTTTCTTTTTCCTTACCTTTCTATTCTAACTGATGAAGCCTCTAGAATGGAGGTGAAACGTCGTGGAAGTGTTAAAAAGATCTACCCAATCAGAGGTGAATAAAATTTCATTTGAGAATTTTTTTACTGGTAATAAATTATTCGTTACATCAAATAAAACCGTAACATGTTTACAAATATAAACTATTACGTGATGCAATAAAGCTATATACAGTAAATGTAACGAATCATTTATTTTGTTCCATATATTTTCAGCCCGATCAGCACTTTCTACTTTCCAACGTAACCAAAGACCTGGAAGAAAATCATCAAAACAAAGACCTAAAAAAATGTTCATAAATCAATCCCGACGCAAAGAATTTAAAACTCTGTACAAGCTACCAATTATCCGGTACGAACAAGAAAACAAAGCGGATGAAAGAGAACGTAAAAGACTGCACAAGCATCCAATGATCAAATACCAAGTAGATAAAGATTACGAAAGAGAACACAGAAAAGTACATCCCTTCATTCGGTATGAAGAAGAAAATGAAGCTGATGAAAGAGAGCGTAGACGACAACATAAGCATCCAAAAATCAAATATCAAAAGAACGATGACTATGATGATGACTATGATGATGATGATGATGATTATTACAGAAGACAATAAAAGCATCGTGGGCATGAGGATAAAGAGGAATATGAAGTCGGAAATAAAGATAATTATTCTAGAAAATATGTATCTATAAAAAAATTTGAGATCTGAACCAGACAATAAAGGACTCCTAATCCTACAGACTTCTAATCACCAAAACGATGAACTTGATAAAAAAAAAATGACTGAAAATGAAACTCCTAGACGCTATCCGGAAACTGATTATATTATGTAAGACAAAAGATGAAATTTAATGATGATGATGCCCTAACGATTCTTTGGATGTAATAAAGCTAGTTACCAAAAAGTTCAACATGCTTATCTTTCAAATTTAATAGACATACCTCACCAACACGGCTTTTTTATTGAAGATCAGACTATCACCACAAAGCAAAAAAAGACCTCTTTTTTATTACTTGCAAGTGCATATAGAAGTCTAAAAACACCTTGTACAGACATTTACTAAGTGAACATCAATGACATGTCCATAAAAAATGATAAAAACAATTAAAACTAAACATTGATAACAAGCTGAATGCACTGCCATCGTAAAAGAACCACCTTAAGAAAGCCCAAAATAAATTTAATAGAAAAGCGTATTAGAAAGCGCTAATGTATAACAAGAGCTATCTATATACGAGTTGTGTACTTTTAATCGCAACCGTCTATTTCGCCACAATCTTTTGATCGCCAATCTATTAAACCTAACTAATCTAACTAACCTAACCTGTTACTTAACCTAACTATTTTTATACTCGTATATTCGATTTGACAAATAAAAGATTTTGGTCAAATGATTGCGATTAAAACACCATACACCCTATATATTGTAGGTTTTCTTTAGTATCAATTTAACCAGCTCTATTTAACATGTAGCCATACAACGGGTCAATCGTTTTCACTTAAATATCGTACTTAAATGTACATATACAATATGTACTTCGCTTTTGTTTTATTACCAAGTTTATCCGTAATGGGAAACCACGTATGGAAAACAGACCAAAGAAAGTTATTACCGTTCACTTTTATTGCCGACAGAGTGTCTTCAACTTGATGGTTGAAAAACTAGTTATCAGAATGTTACGAAAAAATTGCTTTTCGCAAAACTACTAAAGGTCAGGACCCTGCAATTAAAATTTTTTCTGTGATTAACCGAAGATTTTTGCTAAGTGACTATGAACGTTTACATCACTCTTTCTGTTTTAATCATCACCGAAATCCATGGGATCAGTAAGTTCCGATACCAACTTGTTGAAACAATATGGGTGAAATAAAATATATTTAAGTTATTTGTCATTGTGTAATTTATATATCCTTGTTGAACACTGTGTATAAATTAAATAAATTTAATTGTCTTTTTTTTCGTAGTATATCCTGAATACAGATGCAGGTGTCCTCCGAACTGTCAGCCAATACCGAAAGGAGAACAAACGTGTCCTTATGCTTGCAAATGTCCAGGTGTCATGATTAAATCATATTAAAAATTCCTCTGCAAAAATTAAGTTCAGATCATTAGTATTGTAGACCGAGTGAAATCTTATTTATTTATTTATTTATTTATTTATTCATTTATTTATTTTATTACGATCCAATAGAGATCAAAGAAGTCTCGAGTCGAGTCCTTGTACTTGTAGTTTCCCAACAGAACTGGAGCAAAACCAATCTATCATACTTAAAAAATATGAAGTTTTGAACCGGTTAAAACTCACGAATTATTTGACGTTTTTGCGCGTATTTAGTATTTGTCTTTTAACTAAAAGATATATCCGTCACTAGACATTTATTTTAGAATTTTAGGCAACATATTTCCTGCCACAGAGCACAAAACATAGAGGTCTTCCAAGTGAAAAATAGTCTGAAATTATCGACTTTGACTCCCCCTCATGTCGTCATGTTAATGAGAATTTCATTTTAAAAAAGATATAGGCCTACGTATTTTACTCGACAAGCTCTAAACGATGAAACCCCACACGTCTAGGTAAAAAAATATTAGTTTTTTCGACCACCTTTAAATGTACGAATCTAGAAAATGTCAACCAACTACAACATGTTTTGAGGCGGTTTTCGATTTTGGGGGTTAATCCAATAATATGAAAATTTCAAGTCGGCAGCTAATTTAGATTACGAACTACGTGGTTCTAAGGCCAGCCGCAAACATGCCATTATTAAAATGCAGTATGGACAGGTTGTGCCATATGTATCCACCGCATATATTCTAAATTTACTTGTGGGTGTCAGTTTCTACATTACAAACATTTTCTTCTAACTCCACTTTCCAATCTAGATCGTGCCCCACCCAGAGCCATGTATCCAATGGGTTTCGTTCCAGTAGCTCCAATCACTACTGGGATTCATAGAATTGGATATCATGGAATGCAAGGTGGAATACAAGGTAATGTTCAACATGTGCTGCACCATAGTAACACAAATTCACTTTCGCAACAACCACCACTTCCACCTCCACCTCCCCCACAACTACCACCACCACAACCGCAACAACCTTCAACGCCAATTCAACCGCAGAACATTCAAATTGTAGTTAACGCCAAGAGCCATCACCATGACAGACGCGGCAGAGAGACAGGTTTGTTTTGAAGCTATAATCATATACAGCCAGAATATTTATTCGGTGACTTTTACTCAGAGTTTTTCTGCGCTAGTTTTCAAACGACAAAAAGTAAAGCGTACAAAACTGAAAACGTCAGAATCCCAATCAGAATACGCAACATGCATTATTCGCCATTGTTTCGAACCATGCTCACCAAAATTTACGGGTGCTTCAACATGTCAATACAAATGCTATTGTCCAGGTAAGCAACGAGCTACTATTATACTGCTTGTAATGCTTTTTAAAACGCTACAGCTAAAACACAACTTTTCTTGTAAGGTTAATGAAAACTTTGATAATTACTTAACATATTGCAACAAATTGTAATTTTAATGAGTTTTCAAAATTGTGAATGAACTTTGTAGACACCATGAATATTAAGAATAAAAACTCTTTTTTTATGAACAGATGGAATTGATCAATTCGCTGGCAATCAAATAACCAAAAGTCAAAGTAAATGCAATCAACATAAACGCTAGACTTATCTGAAAACAATCTTTTTGTGTATATGAAGTCATACATATTTGTTATTTTATTCAGCTTCAAAACCCCATGGTTCTATTCTCAAGACCGAGATCATGGGGGCTGAAGCTTCGAACGAGAACGGCGAGGCTCAACCTTGTGACACTATGCCCAAATGTCCGAAAGGATGTGAACACGTCAAACTAAACATAACCACCGACAAAGATTATTGTTCGGGGGAGTGTTCTTGTACAAATGAAAATCAGAGGGAAGGTAAAAAAAAATCTATACCACTTTATATATCATTTTTTATTAATTGCAAAAAAATAAGGCATCTATTTTTATAATTAGCTAGGTCAGCCAATGAAATGTTCAGAACCCTATCGCGATCGAAAACACGGAAAGCAAAAAAACCATCTCGTCAAAATCAAATACAAAAAAATAAATCGGGAAATATCCAAAATGATGATGAGAAATACATTAAAAATGGAAAACGAAACAAGAAGAACAAAAACAAGGTTAAAAAAACTAAAACCAAAGCTAAGAAAGAGGACGGTGTTGCTAAAACTGAAAACACCCATCTTAAATCTAGAGCTTTTAAACACAGGTTTACTGATGAAGATAATAAAGACTATGATCTCGACGATGAGAGTGTGGGAAATGGTGACTTCGTTGATGGAAGTGCAAGAGAATACGGGCCCAATACAATAACAACAAGAGACAAAGAACCTGATTTCGTAACTACAAGAGATTATGATGGTCAAAAGAAACCCAAAAGCAGCTATCCTAGAAAAATTAAGTACTATATACGTCAAAAATTAAGAAAAAGGCAGAAGCGTAATCGTAAAGCTAAACGGGGATATTTTACATATAGAACCAAACGAAACTACCCAAAGACTATACGTGTTATTAAGAGATACTATATTCCTGATGGTAAACGTACTAGACATTATAAGGGTAAAATAGCAAAGGCCAATGATCTCAAAAGCAGAAGACGTCGTTATGAAATATGTGATCCAAGATATGAAACTGCAAGAACTAATAGATACCCAGAAGACGTTACGAAGCCCAGAAGAAGGTTACTAGGTTATCGGTGTGACTACGAAAGATCTGCAAGAAACTCTGATCCCTATGAAACACCTACAAAAGATTACGAGTCTATTGAATATGCACCTACTGAAGCGTACAATCCTGGTGATGAAACAACAAGAACATATTCTATTAATGCCGACACCACTGAAAGAAACTATGCTGAAAGTTATGATCCCTACGATACACCTACAAGAGAATATGAGTCTATTGAAATGGCACATGCTGAATCGTACAATCCTGGTGTTTTTCAGAGTTATGATCCCTACGATACACCTACTAGAGAATATGATTCTATTGAAATTGCGCGTGCTGAATCGTACAATCCTGGTGAATTGTTTTTGAATGAAGACTCTCTTGAAAGAAACTATGCTGAAAGTGATGATCCCTATGAAATTCCTACAAGGGAATATGAGTCTATTGGAATTGCACGTGCTGAAGCGTACTATCCTGGCATCTTTAAAAGTTATGATCCATATGATACAGCTACAAGAGAGTTTGATTCTATTGAAATCGCACGTGCTGAAGCCAACAATCCTGATGATAAAATAAATTGGCAATTATTTCTGAATGATGACTCTCCTGAAAGAAACTATGCTGAAAATGATGATCCTTATGAAACTCCTACAAAAGAATTTGAGTCTATTGGAATTGCACGTGCTCAAGCGTACAATCCTGGCATCTTTGAAAGTTATGATCCATACGATACACCTACAAGAGAGTTTGATTCTATTGAAATCGCGCGTGCTGAAGCCAACAATCTTGATGATAAAATAAATTGGCAATTGTTTCTTAATGACGACTCTGCTGAACGAAACTATGCTGAAAATGATGATCCTTATGAAACACCTACAAGAGAATTTGAGTCTATTGGAATTGCACGGGCTGAAGCGGACTATCCTGACACCATTGAACAAAATGATCCCTACGATACACCTACAAGAGAATATGAGTCTTTTGCATACCGTACTCTACCGTATAAACCTGGTAAGAAAATTTTAGCAACATATTATTTTCCTGCTCACCCTACTGAAAGAAACAATGCTGAAGATGACGATTCTTATGAAACACCTACAAGAGAATATGAGTCACTTGAACATGCACATGCTGAAGCATACAATCCTAGTATTAGTAAAAGTAATAACCCCTATAATAAATACGCGTCTGTTGAATACGCAGAACCGTACAATCCTAGTAAAGAAACTACAAGTAAAAACCCTCCTAACGCCGACACTGACACAAGTTCTCACGACATTACTAAAAGCTCGGAGACCTCTGAAACACCAGAATACAGTTATACCGAAGAGCTTGCCAAACCACCTAATCTTAGGAAAGAAACTACAAGGAAGTTACCTCTTAACACTGATACTAGGCCTACTATGACAAACAACGCTGAACCGAACGAAAACTATGATCCCAATGCGTCGCCTTCAACAAAATTCAATAATCCTACGAGTCTTGAACGATCGAATGGCTCGAGTATACAGCAGCTTATATTGTATCTATCTAAAGAATTACCTACAGGTAACGTTTCTTTTAATAATGCTGACACCATTAAAACAAATAGCTACGGAAGTAATGATCCCAATTTTTCACCCACAACAGAGTATGCTGATGACGACGATGACGATGAAGATGTTGTCAACAATGACTAAATTCGGAGATGTTGTTGTTAAAATTATATCTAATGGTGAAATTAAAAGAATCTATTCTGAAACTAAAGACAGACACGATTCTCCCGATGCTGAAAATAAATATACAAAAAACCAGGATTAGTAGTTTAAGTCTTGCTCAAAACCTGAACATAAATCGGTCATTAATCAATCCTAATACAACCAAGATGAGTCTTGGGAAACCCTAGTTTCGGTATTTGTTTTTAAAAAAATAAATTTAATTTCCAAATGTTTTTTCTGCTGTCCAGTAGTTTTCTTTTTTATTTAAATACGATATTTCTGATGTTTAAATACAATCGGCAAATGTTTTATTACATTTTGACAACCCAAGATCTGTTTGAAGTTGGAAAAATATAAAATAACAAGATCTCAAGTTGAAGAAATATTTATGAACAAATCATGTGAGGTAATTTTTATGTGTGATTGTATATTACAACTATTGCTTCTTACATTCCAAAAAATGAAACAACAAAAGTGTCATATTTCTTTAAAATAACACCACGATGAAAAATTGACCAAAACTGCCAAACCAGAAATTATCATGTTTGATGCTAGAATGCTTGATAGACATTGTCTAAAAAAAACCATTTATTTTATTTTATTTCATTATATTTTTATTGTGATTAATGAATAATAACTGTTTATGTTTGAGCAATCTTCCTATTTAAACATATTTTACAAAACAGATCTCTTGAGACTCATCTTGGGTGTTAACGTTTGAAAAATATCTTGGTTGTTCTGGGGTTAATCAATCTTATTTTTAGGATCCTAATGTTACATTTTGTACACTGTTTGTCAACAAAAGTATCCACCACTTTGCATTATGTTTTATTTCAATTTTTCCGCAATAAACATTTGAAATAAATACTGATATTCCAAATATGTAACACGACGCTATCTAATAAAACGTAACCATCTCACGAGATTTCTAGACCACAAAAGTAATTTGGCACAAACACAAAACTTTATAATAATACGTTTATTTTTTGATCGTGAAAATGAAATGGCTGTTAATTCTCGTTGTGTGTGCTCCAGTGACTGACGGAACAATTCAGACGAGAACTACTTTAAATTGTAAGATATACAACGCACTAGAATAAGAGAAAATAGAGAACGAAAAGAGAACTTAAAAAACAAACAAACTTTAAAAGTGAATGCATTATTACAAATCTCATGTACAGAATTTAAGATATTTTCATTAACAGCTGAAGTAAGGCAAACGATGGATGCAACATCCACGTTCAACAAGAATCTCTGCAAAGATTATCTTAAATGTCCAGTAGCATGCTATCACCAGATAGACTTCCGAAAACGACCATGTTCATTAAGATGCGTCTGTCCTGCTTTAATTGGTAAAGAAACTGTATCTTGGAGATTATTTCATTGCTAAATAATTAACATTCATTCTATTTTCAGAATTCAGTAAGAATGGCGTATATTACAAACCGAATGCCGAAAAAATCAACAAGTTCTTAACGTAACACATCTTTTTCATGTTGAAAATTTGTTATGAAATTTGAGACTCAAGTTGTATCACTGATTAAATAAAAAACTACGACTAATTTGGCGTATAAAAGCACTCATTAAAATTTTAGCCGAGTTTTTGTTACCGCCTATGAACTCGACACTCTTGTCTTTTAGTGAATACTAATAAAAAAGAACGGTCCTTTTCCGTTTATCTAGAGGCGTTGAAGAGGCGCCGATGATGGCGCTGCAATCCGGACAACATCTATCGCTAGACGTATGTGACCGATCAACACTTTTAAATG
>JAQIWH010001577.1:0-30546 GCA_034695005.1 Cryptops parisi
GATTGTTTGTTTTTTGGTGTTTGTATTTTGCAAACTTTAAAATTGTAAAAAGGTATTTTAGTAGGTCCTTCCGGGCCCTCTTTTGGTTACCGGGCCCTGGTACTTTGTACCGGCTTCCCCCCCCCTCTTGTTGGGCCTGCGTAAAGACGATCCTGCCTTGTGAACTTGCCACTAATATTTGATGGCACCCACATATTAGTAGGCAGCAGAACTATGCTAAATATATAAAGGAAGTACTCAAAATTTGCATATGCATTTTTGTTGATATGCAACAAAAATCTGACGTTTTGCAAAAAGAATTGCATTTATGCGATTTCATAAGGTGGTGCACACTTAACTGAAAGCTACTGCCACAATGTGTGCACCACAAGTGGCACAAATGCTGGCTCTTACACTAGAGTTGATTGTTTCACTTTTGCTACTTCATGGGAATTATGATAAGTTTGCACAAAACATAACTCTTACATAAATCGAGGACCTCCTTATCTAACATAGTTCAGCATCTGTTGATTATGAACTAAAAAATCTACTTGTAACATTTGAATAGTACTCACCTATAGCAGGATTCTCTTGCACCACACTCACTTGGAACCGAGAACTAACATTCTGCGATGCTTCGATAACAGTGGCGCTGGTAGTCGGTGTCGACGCAGCGGAAACTTCAAGTGAAGTTCCTGAAGACGATGCTTCAGATGCTTCACTAGCACTGGTTACTTCAGCGTCCAAAGCTGCATGTCCATTCTGTGGATATAGTGTTGAAATTTCGGACAAAGGATTCTCGTTGATGCTGACAGGCGTGCTCAGGATTTCAGAAGAATTTACTTGAGACGAATTACTACTGGCAATGGGAGTAACCATGGCAGAAACTGCGCATTGAGTATGTGGGAGCATATGCGGCTGAGAATGAGCAGAGGTTAAGACTGTCGTCGGTGGTTGAATGGTATTTTGCAGCAAAGGAACCAAGTTGGGTGTAAGGGAATCCTTACGAACAGGCACAGTGCTTTGCGAATGTAACTTTTGCAACTCCTACAACAGTAAAAAAAAAAAATATATTAAATCATTAAATTATTCACATCAAATAGACTACCCATAGCGTTGTCTTGTCTGGCAATACAGGGTTTTAAGAGTCATGCGGAATTATGAAACTTGCTTCTCTTTATGGAGAAATATAGTAGTCCTTGTTTAATTAAATTTGTTTGAACATGATTTACAAAGAAAGAACTAAATGTTTGTGACTCAGTAGACTGCACATAGACTACAATAAATACTAAAGTCAGGGGCTGCCTAGACCGAGTCATTTAGTTCTATAATTTTTTTTATATCTTTCTAGGTAGTTACATATTTCATTTGTGTGGTTTCTTTTTCGAATAGATCCTTCTAGATCTTAGGAATGAACAATTGAATCATCATTTCTTATGGGGAATCAACTTTCATTTAAAGCTCGAGTTTTCAAGAACAAATAACAGCACAAAGCAAGAAATGCTATAAACTTGCATTCTGTTTTGTGCATTTGTACACAAAGCAAACATTATTCAAAGTTAGTTACCCAAAGTAATCTTAAACTCGCTTTAGACTTTTAAGCCTGCAACTTCTATCAAATGACAATTGTATGAAGATATTTATATTGAACAAGGTGTTTTAATGATGTTATAATCTTCCCAGTCATAAATTACCAACAATTAAAGAGAATTAAATTAAAAACAAAATCGTCACCTGTTTCAAGTTTTCCAAATTAATAGCCGAGCTCTGTTTTCTAATACGCTGATCATCCAGAATGGGAAGCGGCTGCGGCAAATTTTTTTGCATTTGCAGTAGTTGAGCTTGATTTTGCTGGCTCTGAAGAAACGATTCGATGGAAAAAATTATCATCAAGTAAATAAAATGCAAACAATTATTGATCAGTAATGAAGTCGGTGAAAAGTGTAAGATAACCATAAGAATATTTCAAGTAAATGTCATACAACAATGTCATAAGTTGATGCACTGAAATTAATAGAAAGAAATCATTATAATAAATGTACCATTCAAAAATAACAAATAAGATGAAGACAGTGATAGCTATAGCCACAATGTATACACAACATTGAAGGAATAACAAAAAAAATTCATAAAAGTGACCAAAAAAGCAACAACAAAACCAATAAAAAACTTGTGTAAAATATGTCTCAATACTATTGATGTTCTGGAAAATGACACTAGAAAAAAAAAACACAAAAAGGAAATTTTTTCAGCAGCAAACGAATTCTGAAAAATAAGAAAAAAATGGTTTACTTTTTAACCATTCAGTTCATTAGTTGAATTAAAAATACCTTTTCATGCTAGTTATAAATATTTTAGGGTTCCTACAACATACGTACCTTCATGTTGACACTACTTTGGTTAATATTTTTTCAGACCAAAAAAATTGAAATACTTGTTATGCAAAAGCAAACTATCATCTGAATTTCTTGTTATGCAAATTGTTGCCTGACACTGTTTTGCTGTTTATAACTAAAGTAACATAAAAACCCACGCAGACAAAGAAGTGAATCTATGTCCCTGACTTTCGAGGTTTGTAGGAACCCTTTTAGTTTTATACATAAGATCCTTTATCTTTTTTTAAGTATTATTGCAACTGACCTATGGTGATGTGACCTTATTAATTACAAGTTGTTTCAAGGTTTAGCATATTATTGTAACTGAACATGTATCCTATTAGTTGTCCAATTTATCAAAATTCAGATTATCAGGTCTTAAGAGCAGAGGGAGTTGTCCCATTGTGCAGCAGTTTGATAACCACAAATTTGAAATCATTGAGACCTCAGCCATTCATTTGAATGGCTTTTCAGCCATTCTGAAAAGTAAGTTTTCTAGATTTCTAATAGGTTTTGAATTTTAAAATAAATAATACAACTTCTATCTGCCCTATCTTCAAAGCATCTTGTAAAAGCTTGTTGGTAAAAAAATAAAAATATGTTTACTCTTATTCTTATAAACAACCAACTGATTTTGCTAGCGACACAATCTAAAGTCCCACTTTCTAATAAACCTGAATTTCCAAAACTCATTATGGATTACTGATTTTTCCGATTTCCAGATCCAAAGTTGTTGACCAGTATTTATCATCACTGGATGAGCAGTTTGTCTTGTAAAAAGCAAAACATCGCTTGTGTAGTAAAACACGTAAAAATGTTCATTTCATATTAGTGAACAGCTTGTATAAGCTTTTGTACAATGATGGTTTACTGTACTTTCATTTGGTGTACGTGTATAAAATTGTGCGCATACTGTGCTCAAAGTGCTAAAAAGCTCTCTAACATGAGCCGAGTTGAAGACACACTGAAACCACATAAAACAAACAAAAAAATCAACCCTATTAGCTAATAAACTTAAACAAAACATTAAAACATTGTTTTAATATTTGGAAAAACTAAGCATTACACTAAACTATATTGCATTGTAGTATAACCATTCAATGCAATTTTCACGTGACTGAAGACTTTAAAGAATGGTATATATCACATTAAAAAAGAATCAGATCAAAAATATCACATCTTTAACAGTGACAAAGATCCTCAATTTATGCAAGGAGGTATTTTTGCAGACTTTTTATCAATGACTTTTTTCTTGCATTTGTCACTAGTATAGTCTTATCAACCATAAAATTGATTTATTTGCAATGCTTAAAACCTCCAGAAAAGTTTCATTATTTATAGAGGTTCATTATTTTTTGCCCATAACTCCATAATGCTTGAAAATTGGAAAGTGAGTTGCCTTGAATCACATAATATGCATTTAACTACATTATTAAACACTGACTAATCTTATATCCTAAGATCTGTTGCATGAGAATTACAGGTTAAAGTTGAACAAGTAAATATAATTCATGTTCAGATACAAAAACCTAAGCTGCTAATATTTATTTTTAATTTAAGCAAAATTAAAATAAAATTATTTTTAAAAAGTTATAAATAAAATTCATACTACCTGTGACAGTGCTTAGGTACTGAAGACTTCAATATTACATTTTAAAGAAATAAATTAACTATAAACTGTCCATGCATTAAACTTTAACAGCAGCAGCTGACCAACTGTATTGGTCATAGCAGCCACAATTTCTTTTTAAATATATAAAGCAAAAGCATTAATTTGTTCTTTAAAGAAATACCATGTATTGTGCTCAGGCAATTCCATGCAACTGCGAACATGCCTAAATGTTAATCAGAATTAAATCGATGATGACAATGAATAAACCAATGTCTCAACACCATGCAATGTAGATCAACATGCGCTTTTTTTGTATGGAAAAGATACAAGAATTGCAGAGAAGCGAAGTTTTGCAAAGACATGCTCATGCAAAGTAAACCAACCCACCCTCCTGGAGCCCATTATTTGTCACTTCAATGATTTGGAGTTTTTTGATTGCGTCATCTGATCTAACTTTGACAATATTAATTTTATTTGATGCCCACCGGAGTAAATTAAAGTGGATGCATTCGGTCTCGAGCTTCCGATTATCGAAGTGACATTTTAGGAGCCCCAAGTTAACTAAATATAAGTTTCTAGCTCCAAATTCGTTTGCAAACTTCACTTCAGTTTATCCAATAAACTAGATTTTCACACGCAAAAAAATAATTTTAGCATCGATGTCATGTTAGTACTTTAATTGGGTGTTCAATACTGTAGTTGTCAGTATAAATGCCATAATGCACTACTAAAAAATCATTAATTTTTTTTTATTTGCATGCAGAGAACTACCTGTGTCATCAGAAAACTACCTATGTTCAATTTCACACATTTTGTTACTGGTTTCACTCTCAACTACCTAATTTCATTTTTCCGTGCATGTTCCAAGATGCAAGCAACAGAATAAATGAATCAATGAAAATAATAAATAGTGAAGAAAAAAATCTGCCACTCCAAAGGATTAGCCTTTAAATTATGACTGTCATAAATACTCGTAAACCTGCATGAATTTTTTACCAAACTCAAACACAGTTCAATTCAAACTTTTTGAAATTTCATTGTGGTACCCAACACCAAACGATTTGAACCGGTAGTGAAACCAAACAAACGCATACATGTTGAAGTTTGCAAAGGTACGAAAAGTATACAGTTCATAAGTTGATTTGAGCAGCAGCGTTATAACCAGGACCCGCAACCTTTAACAGCATGTTTTTAAAAAATGTATCCTTGGAAATATCAAAGCTTTTTTTTTTTTGAACTTTTAAAACAGTGCGCAAGCTTATCAAAATCAGTCAAGGATCGATTTAAAGCTAGAAGAAAGCATAATTTGTAGAGGCTATTCACGATGGCTGCAGGAAGAAAAAAACAAATATATGAGATCAAACTAATTACATCTGAGAACTGAAAATCCGCTGCCGAGTGCCGCCGATGAAGATTGATAGATTGTTGAAGTGGAAGATAGAACGGTGGGATGACACCATGATCCAAAGATGGCTGAGACGTCGTCTGCATGACGCGGAGATTGGTCGACTGCAAGAATTGGGGGAAACGACACTTAACGAACAATTTGAAAACTACGAAACATATTGCACCACCAACCAAATAAAAGCCAAACATAAACTAAGGTACAACTAACACCAACGCATAACCCTAACATGAGCTTTACATCTGATGAAACATGAAAAAAAACTTCAAAGTGCCCAATGGCCAATTTGAAGCAAGTAGGAAATGCTAGTGATGCTTCTTCATGTGAAGTCAAACTGAGGCATGCAATGCAGGCTATTATCTGTTTACACACACATTCAACTTTTTTTGAACTGGTAAGCCAACATATAACAGCAGAACACCAATTAGCCAGTAATCTACATCCAGGTGATTGATTTTCTGGATCATTGTTCAGAAAAGTCTCAAAAGTGATAAAGCTACAGAAATTCTTGAGAAGAAACAATACTTATAATAATTTGCTTAATAAGCAAGTTACTTAATTACATGTGAGATTACTTCATCACTCGTGTGATTTTGGAGAGATTTTGAACACAGTGAGAGGATTTAGGACTAAGGGGGAGGGAGGGATCACATATTTTATGAAAAATATGACAATTCTGTTACCCCCCTCCCTGAGTTAAATACAAGTTAATTTGACATTTCATATAAAATAACATTACCAAACGAAAATAGTCAATGAAGCGAATCATTGAAGATTTAAAGACTTGTAGTAGCTTTTGTTTTGTGACGAATAGCATACATGATGGAAACCTTGCCAAAATATTGGATGAAAAATTGGCAGAAAATCCTTACTCTTAATAAAACTGAAAAATCTCAATGGAATTTAATTTTAACAAAATAAGGTGAGAAAGCAAGCAAAACTTTCATCCCAAAAATAGGTTAAAACTATTAGTAGTTTATATTGCATTATAAATCCCCTCCCACCAGACTTGCTTCGCTTGTCAATCATTGTATTTAATAGCCTTTGCATGTTAAATTAAACAAACAAAGTTTGTAATGCAATTAATGTATGTTCTGATGCAAGATTTTCATTGCAAGACTAGAAAATAAATTTTAACTTCCATAAATGGAAAATGGTGTTAGCCGATCGTTAGTCAACTAGCTACTACTGATACTAAATACGACTTAAGATCAAATTAATATTAAGTGACCACGTAATGACTATGTACTGGCAAAAGAAACATTTGTACTTACAGCTCGGATCCCTAAACAAAATATTCAACTGTTTTGAAAATTTTCAGTTAAAAATGTTCAATAATAGTTTTCCCTGATTGGCTCTTATTTTAAACAATGAGTTTGTAAGCTTTGAAGTTTTTAAAAATAGCCTATTTTATAGGAGTTAGACTATTATACTCTTGCAATACTTGTAAATTAATAAAAAAAGTCATTTTCTGAGATTTTTTAAGCATCTTTTGCCAGTCCACATAATATAAAACGTTTGGAAACCACTGGTTTAAGATACTATTAGAGCAAAATCCATTAAGCTAGTTATACTAGATTTACATTTTTTATTCTTCTTGAAATTCAAAGGAAAATTTGAGGTGAGTAAACAGATATTTGCAGCAGAAGATATTAATTTAATTTTGAAAACCTCAACAATTTCAAACATGACAATTAGACCCAATATGTATCAGGACTACAATCTCAATCTGATTTGTTCACATGAAGAATTTTCAGGTAATGGCGAACATGTAAGTGGATATCAAAATGTCAACAAGTATTTGAAATGCACCACATGAATGATGACAAATAATGACTGAACATGAAATGGACTGTTCAACATGGGAGTACTACACATAGTGTAATGAATACAAACGCAGTACAAGAAACTATTAATGATTATGATATGAAAACTACATGGATGATGATCATGATTTGTGCCAATAACATGAACTCATATAAGATGGCCCTTCAGATGACTATGAATGAATTCCAGCTTCTTGTACCAATCATTTGCGATGTATCCACGCTCTAGGTTGATGACAATCATAATATACGGCAAACACATACCAGTAATTCACAAATTACTCCATTGTACAATATCATACCGATCTTAAATACCCAAATTTGTAATTGATCTCATATTAATTTTGTTAATTCTCATTCCGAAAAGTAATGATATAATTGGAACATGAAGATTTTTCTTTCAGTAAACACATGTGATTATTTTGTTTAATATACCATAAAAAAAGCACATTCGAAACAAATTCATTAAAATAATTTTGTAATCAATGACCTTTATAAAAAATTTTAAAAAAATTCACGTTAGAATTGACTGTAATGAACCAGAGATTTAAAATTTTTTTGAATTCATCAAGACAGCCTTATGATTCAAGTACACTTGTGAAATTTTCTAAAATTTACCTGTATCTGTAGGATAAAAATTCACCAATAACAAAAAGTTAATTCATTAGCAAACACCATGGGGCATCGTTAGGTAAATACCCTGGACACAGGCCAAGAAACTTTGTATTTGGTCCTAGAGCAGGGATCGGCAACCTTTGTGGTGGCGTGCCAAGTAATGTTGCAAATCACTCAGCGTGCAAAAAAATGTCCTGTATTTTTATAAACAAGCAGCAACAAACAAATTTATGAAGCATTTACCAAGTTTTTGCCTTTTTCGGATCGTTTTAATGACACCATAAGTATAATTTACTGTAATTCAATTCATTCAGCGTGCCATTGAAATACATATTGTTTTCCATTTTTTAAATTTAACTCAATATCAAAATGTGACTTTTACCGAATGGGGTTTAGAAAATTAAATGATTTAAATTTACTCTCACATGTCAGTAGCTTGCACATCAAAATGCATGCAGTTGTAATGGTGGTTCGTATCTCTTTGTGATGCAAATGTGGGTTTGTGATGGGTTCAAAAGTTACAAATTGAATAACCTTGAACGCAAGAGTCAACATCATTCTGATCAGCGCCACTGAATCCACCAGAGGTGGCTCCCTCTTTTAGTATATCAACCTTATGACCCAATACTTCTGGAGATAATTGACCAGTGAACAGATTTTTAGACCACCATGTATATTTTAGTTATGAAGTAATTTAAACTGGTAAGAATAAGATTTGAGCTCGTGCCCAGGATCTTTTCATTACCTAGAGATGCCCCTAGCCAACGCACCATCATTACGGTTAACAAAAATTCAAAACGCTTAGTTTAGTAAAATCGAATTTAAAATACAGTGAAGTTCTTACCTGTTGAGAGACTTGGCCATTTGTTACAATCTGGGATGGTGCAAATGTCTGCATTCCTAACTGGCTCTGTACATACTGAGGTTGTTGCATGTTCGAAACTGTGTTTGCAGACTGTACTGGAATTTGCAAGCCAGTATTCGCTATGGATGGCGTGATAGACGACTGTGATGATGTCATCTGCATCATGTTCTTAAAAGTAAAAATGAAACGGTCAATCACCTCACACACAACAAATTTATCAATCTTTATCAAAAAAAAGTAAAAACAAAACAACAACTGGTTAATTACCGTCATTCCAGTAATCTGAAATGATGATGAAGCTGGTATCTCAACAGGATGCATTGATGATGAAAATTGGTCATTTTCAACATTATGCATGCTGTTTTGCATTTGGTAGTGTTGAAACGAACTGTCAGGGGTTGGTAAGCTGATTTGATGTGTTAACACATTGTGATTGTTCGTCGAACAGCAACTGTAACCAACATTAAGAATTACATAAGTTCTTGAAAAATAAACTGATTTATAATATGCAGCAAATAAAAATTTCAAAAATTAGATCAGATTGGTATATAAACCTTACCCAATATCAATACTAGCTTGCATCATAAGTGGTTTATCGGGATGTCCAAAGTTGGCTCTGTTAATGTCCATGTTGTTAGATTCAACGTTGCCAGATATGATATTGTCGACTACTGCCATTTGACTCGCCACATGGTCACCAGGCATCTGAATTTCACAGAAAAATTGAAATTGTGAACAAAATTACACGAGGGTGAGTCCAAATGTTCCTTTTTTTTAAAAAAAATTGGATGTGAATAAGTTACACTGTAAACAAAAACAAGTTCATATTGAGCTATTTTTCAACAGTTGCTTGGTCTGACGCTTACCATACGCTTATCATAGTAGATCGAGAAATTGAAGCCTGGTAGTAGATCATGCATTCAGAATCTCACTATTCAAATTGCAAAAAGTTCCTGACTGATCAAATACAAGGAACATCCAAAAGGTACCTGAGCATACTTGATAGGTATGTGCTTTGTGTTAACGATTACTGGTTTAATTTATTTTATGATGTCAAACTTTCATTTGGTTGTGATAAAATATTTACTTGAAATGTGAAATTCAAAAAAAAAATAATTATAGTTTGCAAAAAAGACCATCTGGATATTCATTCCTATCAATTGCAGAAGATAAAATAAAAAAATACAGGATACATGAATATGATGGTCACACATAAAATGCATTGTTACAGTCAAAGTTATGTTTCTATGTTCACCACAATGCATTTCCCCCATCTATCAACAAGTCGCTTCATATCAACATTGACGAAATCAACAGGGGTGTTGCCAATTCATTTGCCCATACAGACAGCCCCTTATAGATCTTTCATGCGTTCATAGTGCTGAACACAAAAGACTATCCTTCAATAGACCGAAAAAATGGAAATCTGATGGTGCCAAGTCCGATATGTAAGCAGGGTGTGGAAGAACAGTCCACTTCTGGTTTGCAATTCATTCTTGCACTGCTTTAGCGACATGGGGACTAATTTTATCATGCTGAAGTAACACTTGTACTCGTAACAAACATTCGCTTTTACAGCCCTTCATTGACAGGCCATAAGATAGTGCAAACAGTTTCACACAAAAAAGAAATAAATACCCGGATACTTTTCGAACGCCCCTCATATTTTTGTAATGTAGAGAAACATGTTGATGATGATGTAAGGAGTGTATAAAAATTATAAATACACTAGTAAATTTTTCAGCCAGAGAATAAACTACCGTCCAACAACAATAACCATAGTAGAAAAACATTATTTTACCTCTGGTAAAGATTGTTTATTCATGTGAAATTCATTGGGTTTTAATGAAATACATGAAAAAACAAAAGTTCAGAAAAGACGTGTTTTTCACTGTATAGTATTTATAAATACATCATGTAAAACTAATAATACTGTTATGCCATTACTTTACAAATCACCAATACACAAATGTGGACAAGTTACACTCTTATGCAAATGTTTTGAACACATTTCCTCTGCTAAAGTCACAAATACGTCAAGATACAAAGATAAACAGCTGAGTGAGTCTAAAGTGAGACAAATACATCTCTATCATGGAAAAAATAAATGGAGAAATAGCAGTTCTAGTTTAGATGTTGTGCAAATTGTGTAAGCGTATAGTGCATCTTGCCACTGCGAAACAATTGTCTACAGATGGAACAGCTACTAAATTGTCTGCTAAATATGCTACACGACTGTTGTCAGTTCATTATTGCAAAATAATAATGTAAAATATGTTCAACCGATGTTCAAATGCAAGGTCGATCACAAGTCCAAAAGTTTGGAGTAGACCAAAAACGAGATAAAGTGGTTTAAAAAATGGAAAACGGTGGACTTCTCAGTTAAACAAAGGTTAATTTGGACGAATCTAATGGAAACAGGAGCTATTGGCACGATTTACGCAAGAAACGGAAAGACTGTTTCAGTCAACAAACTGATGGAAATTAAGTCATGGTTATGATGGAAAACAAACATTATTTTAATTGATCATCGAATGGACGTCGAATGATCATCAATTTTATTCTATTTTGGCAACCTATCCCAGCTGATAGGTGGTGAATGTTGCGTATCAGCAAGGTATCATGAGACAAACTCGACAATAGCATGCATTAAAAATGCACAAATTAATGCAAAAACTTTCAAGAAGCCCAGACCATAATCCAATGAAGAATGTTTGGGCCATATCATCAATATCTTGTGTTTGTGAATTGAGTGTTGCCATTTATCAATGTTAGGAAAAACTCAAAACACACTATCATCCCAAAAACAAATTCAAACACAAAGTGGTTCAAAAATTGGAAACTATTCCAAACTGAATTTATAAGCTCATTAATGCCAAGAAAAATTTCTTTAGCCATTAAATCTTCTGTTCTTGATCTTATATTTATAATTATTGTACAGTGAAAAATGCCTCCTTTTTAAACTTTTGTATATTTATGCAGTTCATCCAATGCAATTCACATGAATAAACAATGTTCAATGTTGAGTTAAAAGAATGTTTTCAACTATAAGTATTGTTGTTGGGGAAGATCCCTTGTCTCCCCTGGGCATGTGTCCCGGAGCGCCAAAATGGTTGAAACAAGGCGTTAATAAAGTTCATTAATTTAGAAATTTATGAAACTTTACAATAACAATTTAGTTACAAAGTCTAGGATTCATGGCAATTCTTCTGAAATTAAATTTGGCATCATAAGTGTACTGGAAAGTCACTGGTACACCTTAGCAAGGGCACTACATTTTCCGAAACTTTCGAGGTTTCAAATGTCCCTTAATTTAATTTTTAATTTTATATGCAGATAATCAACATTCATCGTATGGTTAACTCTTACCAAGTGCCTGAAAAATATTTTATTTACATTTGAAGTTCTAGGAAATTTTTTTTTCCATAGAAGAAGAACTGATCAGGAACTTGTGCTGCTGTTACTCCCGAAATGTTTAATGCTGTCCAAGAATGCGTGAAATGATGGCTCACTTGTTAAAAAAATGGCTGTACCCACATTGAAGTGTATCAGTGACTTTCCAGTAGACTTATGCAGCCCAAGTTTAATTCAACAAAATTGTCATGAATCGCAGACTGTGCAACCAAATTGTCATTTGATTCTGCTTGCAAGTCTTATTTTAATATTTTTTTAAAAATGATAAACTTAACACCGGTAGTGTTATTCTTTGTGACGTTGATTTGATCTATACATATACATACTACAATAAATTGTTCTACCTATCAATACTGGTAAAAAAAAACAACTGAAAAATCTTCTGAAAAATTGCCTTAAATGCAAAGCAGGTGCCAGAAACAAACATTTTGCATTAGCAAAGTTCCGTAAAATGTGGTACTACTGTACACGAACTTCCATTTCAATTACCTGTTGCAACACTGCTGCATAAGTGGGCGGTGCACTTATAGGCAGAGACGACGGTGGAATGATAGAGCCATGACTGATTTTACGCACAGGCGAGTCTTGATTGGTTACATCTTCGCCAGATGATAACTTAATAATTAGATAAAAACAAAATCACTGATGTGTAATTCAAATACAAGTGAATGATTTCTTACAAGCTTAACATAGAGACAGTTGGCAACATTCGTATGCTATGTTACCTTGTCAGGATCAGCTTCTTTGCCTTGATGTTTTCTAAATGAATGTTTTCGTACAGCACTAGGACTTACTGTGTATTCGGCTGACAATACAGGTAATTTTCCTGGATTTTCTTTAACTTGTTTGGCAATTTCTTGGATTTGTTCATTAAATAAATTTGCATACTGTTCCGGTAAAAGATCAGACACCACCTATAATGAAAATAAAATTAGTAACTTCATAAACACACAAAAATTAAGACAACTATCGATAAATTACCACAAATTCAAGTATAGCACATTGCTTACCAAATTGTTAGTAATGTCGCCAGGTACAAGATCAGCAACATCAAATTTAAATGTAACGGTTTTTTGCTTTGTTGATTCCACGAGCTGACACTCTACACTTGTTCCTTCAACACTCAGTACCGTTAACTTCGGAACCCGTTCTTGAGTTTTCTTCCTCTTCGACGTTTTCTTGGTTTTCTCACTTTTCCTTTCCTTGTCCGTTTCACTGAACTCGCCAGCTGAATCAGTTCCAACCACACCACTATTATAAAACCAAAAATAATTAAAACCTTAAATAATTATAGTATCAGTGTAAAAGAAAAAACATACTATATATATATCTATATAAAATAATTTTACAGTATTTATTCAAAATAAAACATAATTAACGGTAGTTTCTACCCTCGTTAATGATGCTGCAATTAAAACGGGCATATATACAAGGTCATAATTCTCCCAAATCTATCTGAAGTGACCCGAAGCCAAATAACTGCATAAAATTTTCATGAAATTGACAAATTTTCTTAATCCAACGAAATATTGAAATTTGCCTTGCAATTTCTTTATATTATAAATGATAAATATTTATACATTTTGATAAGAGGTGTATTTATATTTAGTGTGTACAAATAATTCCTTTTAAGTGGTGTGTGACCCCTCCCCCAAACTGGAGTTTTGTATAACACCTGAAGAAAAAAGCAATCAACCAAAAGCCTTAAACATACTCATTTTTCAAAAGAATATGGGTCAGTCAATAACAAACCTGTGGCTATTGTAAAAAAAACTACGAGACATACAATACAATAACGTCGATTAGCATGAACACCATAATCATGACAAAAAAGATTGGCACGTGCAAGTCCTGTTAGAATGTACACATTTGCACCACGTGATCCAAAAATAAAGAGGAGAGCACCCATCCAACCCATACAGCTGAGTGCTGTTTTTGATGGAAGGAGCAGCAAGAAGTACTGAAATCCCTAAAAGAATAGCAAAAGTGTACGGAAAACAACTCAAACATGAATTTTTTGAGATGGCCATTGTACGCCTAATGTCTAAGTGTCTAAATTTTCATGAGCAATACTTTTAAATAAAGTTAACTTTATTGGGTTCTAGTTTTTTTCTGTATGGCATGGACGAGCACGATTGAGGCCCCCCCCCCCTTTTCAATCATGTGATGCAAATACGTGCACATTCTAGCAGGACATGCACATGTCTTTTTTGTTATGAATGGTGTTATTCATGCCAATCAGCATTATTCCATGTCTCATGATTTTTTCTCAATAACCTCCGGCTCCTTATTGACTGACCTAAATATTTAATATGTTCAGTTTATCTGGTTTATTGTACAAAAAATTTGGCATTTTTGGGGAATTTCTCCAGCTCATTTAAACAGCAATTGGATCCCTATGCATTAACCAGTTTGGGAAACCACCACCAGTCTAACGGCATGAGCAAATTAACATCCAAGTACAGTTTGGTATTATGCAAAATACAGATTTACAATTTCTTATCCGAAACCTTTTTAACCAGAATTTTCGAAATTCAATTTTTCGGATTTGGAATTGATATTGTCTAGTAGGGTGATTTCCAACCTTTTTAACTAAAAAATTTTAGGTTTGCTCACAACCTAAAATTTTGAACACACGTGCCTGGTGACCCCACAATATCAGTTCAGAAAGAGAAAACGTGAACCAAACTGAACAATAAAAAACCAGACATGGCCATAATATGACATCTACAGTTCAATTCAAAACAAAAATGAAAATGAAAATCATTATGAGTAACCAATTTGTGAGTAATGTCAAACAATAATATTTCTGCAGTGAACCATATGAATTTTCACAGAGTGGGATAAGTAAGGCACACTATATCTAGCTTCAGGATTTTGGGCGTGCAGACGACGACCACAAAAAAACTTCTGATTTTCAGAATTTTGGAAAAAGATCGAGAACCTGTACAACAAAACTACTTTGAGAGCACGTTTTTTGACTCTTATTAAAAATAAAAATAATTAAAGTGAGACAATTTCTATTTTATGCACGCTTTGCAACTCATGTCAGTTTTTATTCTATTTACATATTACTCATTCATTTACCAGCAGCAATAGATGTATTTTTACATTTTCCATCATTTTTTTAATGAAGGGCTCCGAGCAATATAATAAGCCCTTTTTCCAAAACTGACATTTTTACATCTAACTGTCCATCAATACCGTTTCTAACTGGTTACTTTACCACTTATTGGATTTTCTAGAAAATGGCAGCATAATATATAGTTATTTAGGTTTTAGAGACGCACCAACTGCCAAAAAGGCTTGTTATATGGTGCCCACTGAAACACAAAAATTACACAACACTATAGAAGTTGGTCAGAACCCAACAGCTTCAAGAATCTATACACACGATGGATGATACGAACGTAGTTCCCTAGCACCTCCGGAAGCGTGGGAGGCAAGAAGCAGCGCCTGCGAAGGGGTTCGTAAAGTGGACAATCCACCAGGACATGATGAACTGAGACCTGGGTATTACAGGCAGGACACCAAGGCGGAAATGATCATAATATAATCACCTTGTTGCTCAGTATAGTATTTTATGGAGTTTCTCACCAGAAAAACGCTTTCCTGAACAATTTAATGTGGCTTATTATATTGCCTGAAGCCCTTTAAACCATGAACTGGTGCTCATTCATTAAATTGTACTAATCATCAAAAAATATTTCGCTACATGGAGCCATCATTTCCGAAAAGGCTGCCAATTATATCAAATCTACTGTGCTAGAGCAGTAACGATACTTTGCACAAAGTTACGAACACTGAACGATTGCCACTTGAGTTTACTTCAGTTCAGACAGCACATTCAGAAATACAAAGATTGAATTCAAGAATAATGCTGCCCTGATATCACATCATTTAAAACTGCCTACTTGAATATACCATGGGTCTTGCTGTCTGATACTGCCAGTTTCCTTGAGTGACAAGATAATAGCGTTGTCTTATAATGTGGATCCCAATCCCGACCCTTAAAATCCCACTGTATAACCTGTGTAAGTGGTAACACTTGATGCTATCCTGCACTAGCCATATACATTTATATTTCATTGTGCCATCCCAATATTGAAACACGTTAAAGAATGATAACCGGAAGATTTACATTACGCACCTTTCAGATTTTCCCTCAGCAAGAAGCGACTGTAATTGTGCATGGCTTTCAACCGTTGATGTCTGCGAAGAAGTGGCAGAATCCAAAGGAGTCGCTTGAGAAGAATTATCAACATGCCCTAACTAAAAAAAAATGATACATGATTAGTACCAGTTTTCCAAATTTTAATGGTGTGCAATTTCAGCAAAAAAACTTTGGCATATGGATCTTAAATAATTTGTTTAGTTTGGAATTACAATGATATATAACCACTAAGGAACAGTGATATTCGGCATACGAGAATTTTTTAAATGTAACAAAATTTTTTTATAAAAATAAATCTTCATGCTGTTGGTATTTTCCAAGCAACAGGTTATATAAATCACGTCACAATACCGCAATTACAATGAATCGCAAGTATTCAACTGCAAATCCATCGCTCATTCAGTCATAAATAACGTTAATTTAATCATATGCTTAAAACTAATGTGATTGTAGCAAACGCGTTATAAAATAAAATAAAATCGCACATGAAACTTTGTGTTATAAATATTGTTTACCAAAACCCAAGGTTCACTAATCTCACTATTTATAAATCCATTCACATAAAGTGATCACCCATTCATTCACTTGCCACACTAAAATCTACATGGAAGGTAAAGAAAAAAAAAATTCATATAAGTCATAAAGATTGTAGTGCATACCTGAAAAAGATATCATGCAAACATGAAACTACTGACTGGATGACAAAAATGTCCTTGGAATATACAAATTCAAAGAAGTTGCACCATCACCATCATACAAACACAAACCCTTGTGTTTCAAGATAAAAGAATATGCATGGAAGATGGAATAAGTTTTTTGAAATAAGACTTTTTTTTTAGAAAAACAGAAAAATTATACATAAAAGTTTAGTGATTTGAAAAAACGTAACAAAAAAAACACAAAAAAATGAAGGGTCCAGATTTCAACTACTGATCATCCTGCAACACCCATGATTCTTAAAACATTATAAATGCACATTTCATACAAACTGGTAAACTGCTATATGTGAACTATTACATATACATAAAATAAAACTGATTTCCCTGAAATGAACCATTTACACCAGAGGCACATAACTCATGACTCAATGAATGGGTAATCGATTTATTCCTTCATTAATAGTATTGTCTCGATGCCCATAGTAAGCTACTCTGCATTTTTTGGATCATCATAAAGCAATAAGTTATGTGTCTCGAATCTAGTGAAAATGTAATGAATTAATGTTCAACTTGAAAGCGAATTTTAAATATCCCACCTGAATATCACAATGAAAAAACGAGTGAAAAAATAATCTTGCTCAAGATTGTCTTTTACTGGTTTTTCCATGTGCAAATTAAAAAGCATGAGATACTCTTCCAGTGCCTATTCTTTGTACTTTTGAGTTTACCCACTAATAGTTACCCATAAAGTGACTGACAAATATTGAATGAAAACAATGGTGAAATTGAAAATGAATTGCAGCTGATTGGACTGAAACATTTCAGTACAATCTTCTCGTACTACACAATACAATAACTTTTTATTAATAGTTATCATTTTCTATTGCACCCTATGCAAGACAAACAACTTACACTTCCCCCTAAAATTGTTAATTGTAAGAATAGATGTGTAGAAAAAGTATAAGAAGGGCTATTCAATGCAGTTACCGGAAATGACTTTAAATTTCATTTTCAAGGTTATCCGATTTTAAACTTTAGTAAGCAATCCCAGACCCCAAAGTTAAAAAAAATTTTCTTCACACAAATTTTTTGAATTTGTGTGATAGTTTCTGATAGACTGCATCAAGTTTTTATAACTTACATGCTCAAAACCCGTCAAATTAACGGGCAAGTTGTTGCGAAAAGTAAACCTTAATTAGCTAGATAAGCAAGATTAATCTGTAACACGTGGGTCACGACACGATGAAACTGGAAAACTTCCCAACCCAATGCAGGAAAAACCTGATGTCCTTGGGTGTCCACTAAGTAGGTCGAAATGGTTGGAATGCACCAGTTTAAAACTGGAAAAGTTCCCAACCCATGCAGGAAAAGTTTTTCCATAAAACTGGTGTCCTTGGGTGTCCAATTGAAATTTCGTGCGCTCAAATGCCATTGGATGGTGCTGAGAACCAATCAGCAATAAAAAAAAAGTCACTACTGTGCTTTATTTACTTAGATAAAAAGTATATTCCTTGTTTGGTATAAAGATAAATGTTATTTTTTTGTTATACAGTACATTCAAATGTCAAATAATTTTACCTACAGTGTTACAAAATTTGGGATTTAATTTTTGACCCACTTGCAGAAAGAAATTTTTGACCCACTTCTATTTAAGATCACAAGAAAATAAATGGTTTGTTTATTTTTTAGCAACAGTTGGTAGCATAACGTAACACAATGTGGTAGTGTTAGGCTACTAGCAACAGAAAACTTGTTTCATTGAAAAACGTTACATTATTCGTTACAGTTACATTTCCATTAAGTCAACCACCACTGATTCGTGTAACATAATATCAATCCTAATAATTACAGTACCGTACAACTATTATTCTTGCATAAAATGTAAATTATAATGTATCAATTACATTACTTCAATTTTATGATTTTCATAATTTTATTATTTGACCTTGCCAAAATCTCTAAGCAAGCCCCCCCCCCCAGCTACGCCCTTGTGTATAGCAGTTAGCTATTAAATCCATCTTCATTGCATTGAGCACGAAATTAGTCCATTTATTTCCTTTTAAAACAGTTTCATGTACTGATCTGCCACCTTCCGAGTGTCGGCTTACTGGACGTGTAGGATTAGAGAGGCTCCACTGCACTTATTTTATAATCTTTGCTACAGCCTGTAAGGTCTGTACCCCCGTCTGCATCCTAAGTGGCTGCCTAGTTGGTCAATATGACAGCACTAGCCCCAGCTGTACAGGATGTACAAACCTTGCATAAAGCAAACATTACACACATTGAAATTCAATGGACTGTCGTGCACATTCCCAGCATGGGGGGCACACATTTATGCAGTGACTAATGCACACAGTACGGTAGAAAATAGCCGGTGTCAGGAGCACGGTCACTTATGCTTAGTGACAGTTGTGCAGTTGTACCACTACACAACTGTCTCACTAAGCTTGAAGTGTGGTTAGAAAAACTGTAAAAAGGTCACCATCTCTCAAACTTTCTTTTTTCTTACCTTTATTTTCTACCTGACAGACTCTTGAAGAGAGACAAAACGTAAAAAGAGTATGCAAAAAGTCTATTCGGTTAGTGAGGAAAACATTTCGTACTCAAAAGACTTTTTGACTCGTGATAAATTATGCACATTTTCTGTTCATATGACTTTTAATGTTCACGTACTTTCACAATATTAAACTTTTATGCCTATGTGTAAGTGGCATTTTATCCTTGCTTGATTTAGGCAAATTTCACACAAAATAAAGTTTAATTGAATCTGCAATTTTCATTTTCACCAGTTTAATTCAACAGTGGCAGTTTTGTATCACTTGTACCAGTGATATAGCAAAATATTGCACATCAATGCAAATAATTCTGCTTTTAATTTTGCAATTACAAAATCCTTGGCATTACTTATCAACTTTAGCCTTATGATAACCAACATAGGTCACTCCAAGATCCAAGTCCACAAGCTCGTAAACTTAAAATAAATTGCTATTATATATGTGTCCTTCATTCATAGGTCAAGAAAGAATATGACTGATATATGTAGCTAACTCTTTCTATGAATGATCATGAAAAAATAATAAAAAAAAACTTTTATGTACACCTAAAATTTGGAACTCTCGCAGTACATTTCACATATACTACTTTCCAAACTCATACATGAATTTCTACTTACTGGACTACAAAGAAATCATGTACATAAAAAAAAAGAAAACAAAATAAAATCAAACATAAAATCGTAAAGAATAACATGCTATGAAAAAAAGAATAAAACAATTTAAATAATAAGTAACCATACATGGAATGAAAATAAACAAAATACCTAATTTTACCGCTTCTCTAAAAAAAAAAAAAAAAAAAAAACGTACATCGAACGTGTTTAGAAAGTAAACAAAAAGTAAGAATAGTCTATCAATTGAATGCATGCACATGAGGCATGCAATGTGCAACTACTGATGAAAAACTGCAGGAGAGGTGGAGTGATTCGAGAGATTCCACCTAATGTGGATCGTTCAATACCTGCTTGTTCTGAACTGGCAGTCTGCACAAACTTCCTTGATTGGTTCCAGTGACGTTACCATCATCCATTATCAGAGTTCCATCTTGTGCTTCAACATTTATAGCCGAAGTGGCGGTTGCAGGATTTGTCATGTCAGAAGCATTCACAACCGAAGGCAAATTGCATTCACTGTACATCAATTCATCCAGAGCACCACAAGCGCTTATGCTTTTACCAGCGTCAGTCTGAGGTGAGTTGTCAGTAGGTGCTACGGCGGAGGTTAGCGAGGGAGACTGCAATGTAACTTCACCAGACATTGGATAAGAAGCGGTTGACACTGCATCGGAACTGTTAGACTGTGGAATGAACGGGAAAGCTTTGGGCGGGAGGTGAGTAGTGGGTGAAGATGGAACGCTGTTCACTTCTGCTTGAGACGCAGACTGCAAGTTACCAATGACAGGAGGCACAGCAGGATATGGTGAACCTGTTGGCTGTTGGGCGTGCGGAACAGCATACATGTAAACAGTACCAGACATCGGCTGCCCGGTAGCCTGGTAGTTTGCCATGAGGGGTGATATCATAGTGGGCTGTGCAGCGGAAGAAGCAGGGATGGGCAAAGCTTGTTGCGAATAAGTTGGCATTTGGGAAGTGGGATTTGATTGTTGAGCACTGGAAGCTACAATAAAAGCAGGGGCTTCAGCTGTTGCTGAGTTTGGCAACTGAACATGAGAGACAGATGTGCACTGGGTAGCAGAAGCCTGAGACGAAATCACTGTAGGCATGGGTAACTGCTGTTGCTGCGGCTGCTGCTGTTGCGCAAGCAACTGCGGCTGGGTACATACCCCTTGCATACTAATATTTGCAACTTGGGGTGAAATAACAGTAGTAATTGGAAGAGGGAGCGATAAGCTTGCATTTTCAACATTTTGTACATAACCCATAGGTACCTGCTGCTGCTGTTGCTGTTGCTGCGGTTGGAGAGGAGTCTGCATTGGAACTTGTTGCATAGAACAAGCAACTTGAGAGACGTTAGACGCTTGGGAGTATGAAACAAAATTTTGGGGAAGATTCTGTGGAGGAGGATGCATCAGCGGTTGAGATTGTTGGGACCCGGGTACTCCTCCCACAGGTGGGGTAGCCAAATGGGGTGATGGGATATGTGTTAGTTGAGCATTCTGGAAGACTAGTGGAAGCTGGGATGTTTGTACAGCTATACCTTCGGAAGTAGGGAACTGCACAATGTGAGTCTCCATGTGAGGTGGAGGTGAGGCAGGCCGCCCAGGGACACTCTGCCCTGACATAGTGCACATTGTAGGTGTGTTACTACAAGCAGGAGTAGTGTTCATGTTCATGGTTCCGCTCATCTGAGAGGTCAAAACCTGAGCTTGAAAGTTTGACGGAAAAGGGCAAATGACACTTGTCGGTATGTTCGATTGCTGTTGCTGCTGCTGCTGCTGCTGCTGCTGCTGCTGCTGCTGCTGTTGCTGTTGCTGCTGCTGCTGCATTGCTTGGTGTTGCTGAGATGGTACCGAACCTTCATGGCATGGCATGCTAGATGGTGGGTAAATTCCTGTTGAAGCTATGGGAGGAATGCCTACAATCTGTGAAGCCTGCATTTCATGGGCAGAACTTTGAATCGAGGAACTGTTGCTGCCGGGAAGAAGCTGAGTAACCGAACTCGACACAGAGGTAGTAATAATTTGTTGTTGATTCGAAAGAGGAAGTTGGGAAGGAGGCAAAAGAGAAGTTGGAGGTGGTTGATACTGAGAAGTTAGCTGAGCAACCTGATTGTGATCAATCGACCATGAACCTTGAGCCTCTATGTATTCAGAGCCTACCTGCAAGTATGGCTGTGCATTCGGCTGGTATTGAGTGAAGTTATGTGACTGATACGTTGCTGTTGGTGGTTGAGGAGGCATATAGCTTTGCTGTGCCATATAATTTTGATACTGCTGGAACTGTGCTTGTGACGTTTGGGTTGTGAGACTCGCTGCCGACACATTTTGAGTGGGAATGGTGTTCGCCTGTGATTGACTGAGGAAAACTTGATTTGGTTGATAAGCCTAGTTGACAAAATTGAAAAAACACAACTTGTATAACAAAAATTAAGTAGTAGTGAATGTAAAATTATGATGTGAAACTTATAATAACCCTGCAAGAGTTACCATCGTTCAATAAACTACATGTGAAAATTAGGTGCAAGCTATATTAAGGTAACAGACTTTAACCTTGTTGTTACAACTTAAAACGTTTGTATGGTAGTCCACTATAACACTGAAATTGATGTTTAAAAAATACTAAAGAATCAAATGTTAGAAGTCATTCAACATTCAAGCAAGGAAAAAAGGACAACCAAACACAACACAAACAAACAAACAAACAAACAAAAATCATTTGCCATCATAGGCCTGGGCACCATTTCGATGTCCACCATTTTGATGTTGATTTGGGGCAATTGAAGAAGGCAGTAATATTAAACCATTGTCACTAGCCCACAGTCGAAAATTTAAAGATGACCAAGCAATTTTGTGAGAAAGTATAATTCACAATTCATGATTGTGAACTATTAAAGAGGGAGGTTAACTTTAGAATGCTGAAATTTCATGAGCAAGAATAAAACATTATTTAAAACAAAAATAAACCCCCCAAAAAAATGCAAATTCCCTATTGAAAGCATGCATGCATTTTAACACACTTTCCAACAATATGAGTGGCAACATTATAGTCATCATTTTTTGGTTAATTTTTTAAAAAAAAAATTGTAAAGCAATTGTTGGAAGCATGATACTTTTTCTATGTGGTTCAACTCTGATGGAAGTAAATAAAAAAGTATTTTATTTTAATTATTTTTTTGCTGTTAGTCTACTTTACTTTTATGTGATAGTACATATTAGTTTAAGGCAAGCAGCAAACATGCATGATGTCATTCAATTTCGCGAAACGCTGGATATTGCTGCATGGCGATTGGATGATCCAATGAGCAACCAATGAAGATTCTAGCGTTGAGCTGCATCAGCCAGATGAAATCGGGTTAACATCTGGCCTGTTTGCGGCCGGCCTAAAATTTTGCTTCACATTTTTTGACTTCAGAAGCCACTCTAGTCACTTTTCAAAGTTTAGTGATTGCATTATTGATTCTGTAAATTAAATCGTTGTCTTTTTTAACTTGGTGGTGCCTGCATACGAAAACCCAAAAACGTGTATTGATGTTGAAGAGTTGGAAGCAATAGCTACTACAAGGCTTTGTTCCGATGTTGAAAACTGTTTAACACTGTTCACATACCATCAAAGATTGTGGTGGCAGTGGGTAGCAGTAAATGTTTTACAAAATATTGATTATTGTGGCTCTGTTATAGAGAAGCACCTTAGATTAGAGAGCCGTAAATCGGGATATACCTGTACTTAGTTAGCTACTTACAGTCCTTTGCACAAGAATTTTGTCATTTTTTTCACTAAAAATTTAGAATTTTATCCATTTTTTTACGAAAATTTCATGTACTGTACTGACTTGCCACCTGCAAGAGTCGGGTTACTGAACGTGTCAGACTGAAGCAGTGGTTCCCAACCTTTTTTTGCTTGTGAGTCGTGACTCAAAATTTTTAAGCACGTGTACCTCGCGACCAACATTGCCAGTTTAGAGAAGAAAAACAAACAAAAACTGAAACTAAAAAACCTGACATAACATGTCTACTTGTGTCATAGAGTCTACTTGTACAAATACAATTTTGTCATTATCCCAAAATTCAGGATTTGTGCATTGTATCAAACATTATTGCGATTGCGACCCATCAAAAATCTTTCACTCACGACTCAAAGTTGGGTCGCGACAGTGGCGTAGCGAGGATATTTTGCGCCCGGGAACAAAATTGGTGTCTCCCTTTGTTTCACTTTTTCAAAATATTTTAAATTTAAAATATTTTGAAAATGACATACATTGACATGTATGTCAATGTGAATTTTTATAAAACTAGATACACAATTACAGACTAATATTTAAAATACTAAGTTCTTGAGGCTAAAAGTGAATATTTTCTTCGGAATTGTGCAACCAATAATATTTCATTGAATAAAATATGTTTAATAGTATAATTTTAACTCATTTTGGCACCCTCTTCATGTGACGCCCGGGGACACATGTCCCCCTCTGCCCCACCCCCACCCCTAGCTACGCCTCTAGGTCGCGACCCTGAGATTGAAAACCAAGGGAATAAAGAAACTAAACTGCATGCCTACTTTAAAATCTTTCATACTTTGTCAATGTCGTGATTTATTTAGCATTACTAATGAAGGTAGTAATGTTTTATTAACCACTGTCTCTTTGGACTCTGAACATACAACTGCAATAGTTTGTTTTCGGTTTTTCAAGCAGTAATGAAATAGTAATTTGCAAACAAGATGTTAGTGAGAACAAGCAAAGTAGAAAATAAAAATCCACAACAGTAAAGTACCACAATTGATTTCCAAATGTACTGATTTGCACCATTTCCTACGTTCCAGTTATTCAAGTTTGGTACAAAAGATACCTATCAGTTTTGTTAACCCTGAACTTAAGCATATACTGACGTAACAATTTTGAGCATTATGTACTTTGGTACTCATGTCCTAAAGCAAATAAGGAAAAAATAATCATACCACCTCCTTACAAACAAAGTTGACAAAATCTAATTTGTTGTTTTCTAATTTGTTCAAAGTTTTTCTCAGATAAAAGAAACAAATTCATTGCAGATTATTAAAACGTGACACAGTCAGCAATTATTACATGTACTAATAATCTTTTGGTCATCACTCAATTCATACAGTAGGCTACATAGAGTAACAAGACAATTTTGCAGTTAATGTATCGCAAACCTAATTGAAACAATCAAAATTTTGCATTTATATAATTTTATAACATTTTCAGAAACTTAACAAATATCGAGAATGCTCATTATGCAGGACAGCAGGATTGCAAAACTGCCGGACATATATGTCCGATATTGGTTTCATATTTTTCCCGGACAGTCTGTGAAAATACGAGACTGTCCACTTCAAAACCAGACATCTGACAATCCTAGTGAAGAGTGGCCTGAGAAGCAGATACGACAATATAAATGTGCAAGTTTCACTTGATGAATGATGTTAGATGTTTATCATAGTACGAGAAGATTTTCAGAAACCCCAAAACATGTTTTTCGTGCATTCTGCACTAGAGCATGTACCCTGGTAGTTGTTTTTGCAGGAGTAACAAATAATCCCTCTATTGACAACTCCTGAAATAATTTTTTCTACATGCAACAGCTCTTATCTTATAGCCATGTGAAGTAATGCTAGCAATTACGGGTCCCAGTAATTTACATTCAATGAATTCAATATCTCCTCAGGACAACATCATTCTTAACTTTCTCTTATTGAGGAAAATAAATTCATAATTAACCATGGTTAATTAGTCTTATGTTAAGTCAAAAAATTTAAAATTAATGTCATCAGGAGTACTGATAAACAGATGTTCCTACAGCAGGCTGACACATACCAACAATAACATGTGAGCAAAATAAACTATAATTAGAGGCCCAGTGCACTCACTGTTATATAAAGAGCTACAACAACTTGGTGCAATTAGAATGTTCTAAATTTATATGTACTTACTGACATTCACCAGAAAACAAATTCAATGATAGTAATGTTTAAAAAATTAAGCAAAAAAAAAGTTTTCAGGAGCTGCCAATAAAGGAAATGACTATATCCTATTAGAATGTGGTCTGAAGTACACAATTAATCTTTTTCTATGAAATCAACCACCTAAAAGACACCTTTTTCACAAGACAATAGTTTATGATATTATATGTTATTAGCTCTCATCCTGAATATGTTTTTCTGCTCAATTCGCTGAGTGTTCAACCAAAGTACAGTCGAACCTTATTAAACCACCACCCTTGGTACTCAGTAAAAATTTGGCAGTAAACATGGTGATAGTTTATAGACGGCAACTTAATGTGTGAAAATATACTGTGTTATTTAGTGGCAACAAGCGAGGGTAGAGGTATATATGGGAGAGAAACAGTTTAACAAGGGTCGACTGTATACTCAAATGAATGATAAAATTCATATTTCAATATGCTCAAACTCCGTGTATATACCAATTAAAGCTTAACGAAACTTGCGTTAACATTAACCTAAGTAAAATAATAATAAACATTAGTCCCCAAAAATTGTCATGAGCAGCACGGTAGGTTGTATACAAGGATAATCAGATTGTCTGCAATATTTTTTACTACATTACAGTACTATTTTTCAAATTGAAAACCAAAAAAAAATACCTACTATGTGAACACAACCACACACAGTATACAGGTATATACAAGGTTTTTCGGGCGAGTTGCACACTTTCATATTTCAAAAGTGCGTCACTGAAAACCTACTGGTCAACAAAGCACAGCCATTTGTGGTTGCGGAAACCATTTATTTGCCATTTAGCAGTTGATGTACAGCAGAGGTGAGAATCAATGGTGTCCAATTTACTAGCAAGTAGCTCTGCCAGAAAGAGTTATTTTTAGCAATACCATTCTCTCAAAGATTGCTTTTTTTGAAACTTAATATACTAACAATGTTAATATTTTCTCCATTGTTTTATCTTAAAAAAAAATTAAGCACAAATTATTATGTTGCTTCATTTTCTTTGGTAACAGTACAGGCATCATTTGAGAGATTTTATCAATGAATTTCCTAAGAAGCACATCTTTGAAAAAAGAGATTGCTCAAAAAATGGTAGGAATCCACTGGCTTAGAAGCACTTGTGAAACTTGAACAGTATTGCACGTGCAATTTTACTTGCTATTTCACAAAAGATTTCACTGCGATTCATGAGTGCCATGAGACCAATTCCCTGCGTCTTTCTCAATTGCACGAGGCGACTTGATTCTAAAGCTCTCAATCCCATGACTCAACACAAACCTTGTTGCTGTTCAGTAGGTTACGTTCACATTGGACACTTTTCGCTAAAAACCCTCATGAACGTCCAAAAATAGTTGATAAGTCCTTTTAATTTACATAGAACCTATATTGGTTATTGACTATATTTGGATGTTTATGAGCGTTTTTAACAAAAAAGCGTCCAATGTGAACATAGCCTTATTCTCCAATGTTGATTATCATAATTTCTGTCAATATTGATAACACATTTTCAGTGTACAACAATTTATTACAATTTTATTGCTGCTATAAATTTACTATCGAGATGCACTTAGTGCTGCGGACTAGTGCTAATGTGTTGTCAAACCATGTGCTCCTGACAGTGGTTAAACTGCTCGGTGATTGGCACTTCCTTGGCAACTCTGGCTTTGCTGGCGACAATTCTTTGGATTTCAACAACGCTTGCAACTCCCAAGATCCGAGTTGCAAAGGAAGCTTGCAACGCAAAAAATCATTAAATGATGTCACAACCAGTGAGTTGCAGATGAATTGCCCGTGAAAAATCGCACGTGTAATACCCGCTTTACTATATTTATACTACAGCTTTATGAACTGTATACAATATTATGTAAATGTGAGAATAGAATTCACATTCAAAAAATAAACCATCACCATTAGTGTGTATTCATGTTCATGGTAAAGTAAGAAGTTTCAAACTATAGTAAATAAATTACATTAAGTACAATTTTTTGTTTTTCATGCTGTTGACATTACACACATACAGTATCTACGAGATGGGCCAAAAGTTTTAACCCGTTTAATAATGTGTATATCTTGTGAATGGATTGAGTTACATGGTGGAATAAAACACTAAAATATAGCTCATTTCATGCTCTTTCTGAAAATATGTTATGTATCTACTGTTATTTGGAGACGAGTAATAGTAGTTTAAAAAAACATACCTGCCCCACCCCCAAAAAAGTTGCCAAAATGCAACTTATTTCTGTAATACAGTGAACCCTCCTTATCCGCGGATTTAACCAACCGTGGGTCTAAAATAATCGATTATTAACCGTTACAGAAAAGTTTGTATTTATTGAAACAAAGATTCAATCAATATTAACGTATGGCATCATTTTCTGGTCTCAAACATCCAAATACCGAATGAGACGTTTTACTACCACCTATAACATTTTAATTCAAATATTTTTTTTTGGTTCCCCCGATACATTTCAATTTCAAAAAAGTTAAGACATCCGACTTCTCACCATTCCCAAATTAGTAACATACCACTAAATTAAAGAACTCTTTCAAATTATTCATAATGTATCACACCGCCTGCATTCTTATAACAAATATTATAATGATAAAAATAATAGACGTACAAAAACTTCATATGAATTTCAATTTGATTCAGCTACTCCTTTTTCTTCCTACAAAAATATTCTTAGTGTGTTTGACGAATGGAATTCCTTACCAGTGCGAATTAAGAAATTGTCATCTAAAATTACGTTTGATACAAATAACATCAAGATTCAATAAGCTGCTATACCAACTTTTATTTTGTTGTTGTATTTGTTCTTGTTGTTTTCAATTTGTTAAAAATTGTTTTATGAAAAAATAATAAAAAAATATGCTGAATTCACGCGAATGAAGTGATATGTACACATATCCTGCTGTGGTCACTCGCCATTAGTTACAATGTGACTACATATTTTTTTTTCGTTTTATAATTTTCCCATATACTACACACTTTAACAATTATTTACATAAAATTTGCATGTTAGAGATTATTTTACTTATAGACCTACGAGAGAATGTGCGTAGTTTATATAAAAATTTTACCATTTCATATAAGAAACTTGAGCATCCGCGGGAATTCCTGGAACCAAACACCGCGGATAAAGAGGGCCCACTGTACCTTGAATCCAGCTGCTGAGGACAGTTTATGAATAAGTTAGTATTGACAACTTTTTTCAGGAGCAAGTTTTTTTAATTTAAACGACCATTACTCGTCTCCAAATGACAGTAAATAACATATCATACATTTTTAGGAATCCCATACAGGTCCCGATTTTCAGCACTCTGTCCCGACAAAGTGGCGTCGAGACACAAAGTTCTGGTTTTTTCAAGTGATAAAATATAGTGAGTGACAAATTCAAAAATAAATTTGACAATTTGAATTTCCTGTGGTCAAGTTGCCTGACTTAGTAATTACATACAGCTTCAAAGTGGTATCAAAGTGATGGGACTGTAAAATTTTCAGGAAAACTGGAAAAGTTTCTTTGGCATTGGAAATTTTTCCACAAAGGAAAAATTCAGTTAAAGCACCTAAATCAATGAAACATGATTATAACTTCCAAACATTTGTTTTAATTCCCTTCCCGATGTTCACTGGAGTAATTTTCGGCACCTTCTTTTTTTTCTTCCTTTTTGAAGGAAGTTTTGAAGGAAGTTTCTGTTTTCTCCTTCTAGCACTTTGCAGTTCAGGTAATCCCTTTGCCCATGCTGAGCAAGTGTTTCCAGTTACAATCATAAGTTTCCTTCTGAGTAAAAGAAAAATCAAAAACTCTGTTGTCTACCGGTGCAGCTGCATATTTTAGACTGTTTCTTTTAAAATTCTTTTTTTGGGTAACCCAAAAAAAAAAAAAAAAGAGTATAAAAAATGTGAATATAGGGTGGTGCAAAATAAGCTGAACTATTTATTTTTTGTGTAACTCTGGAACGAAATGTAATAGATGAATTATCTAACAGTTAGACAATTCTAACCAAAGTATGATTTCGACTGGTTTTTGGCCCAGACTTTTTTATTTGGTCTACCTAAAAAATAAAGTGTATGCCAATAACCCTTAAACCATGGAGACCATCCGGCATGATTTAGCCTCATTGTCTCCTGTAATTCTGGGAAGAAAAATTCCATCAAAGTACACATTTTTGCGAACAAGAAGGTGGTGGACATTCAGCTGGTATTACTTTTCACTTTAGATTTGACGAATTTCCAAGAACTACGAATAAAGCTTTCACTTGCTATTTCCATTTTGTTCAGAAATTATATATCAAATGAATGGTTCAGGTTATTTTACTTAACTCAATTTCTTCCACACAGCAGACAAGGACAAAAGAGATAACATTGTTAACTAAATAAAGTTTTGTGAAAATTGATACAGGGTTCCCACGACTTTTTGAAAATGAAATTCCCTGACTTTCCAGGTTTTTCCATGACCTTTTTGGGATTTTT
>JAQIWH010001578.1:0-30543 GCA_034695005.1 Cryptops parisi
TCTCTTATAAAACTGCTTTTTTGATTGATTGATTAGTTTTAGTTAGAAAGTGACAGGGTAATTATCGACTAATAAAGTTTAAGAAAAATTATAAAGAAAGACTTGTATTTTATAAAAAAAAATAAATATACGTTGAAATAAATTTCCGCATCTTATCTTTGGTAAAAGTGTGAAATAAAAACGATATAAAAAAAAAATTGAAGCCATTTTGAAGTTCCATTATTAATGACAAAAACGCATTAATGTTATAATCCTAAAAGCACGTACCCCAAAAAAAAGATGATAAATTTTCCCATATTTTTCGAAATTCACTAATAAATTTAGTAGCGTGCAAAAATAAAGTGGGGTAATAAATAAAAACATTATCGAACCTATAATTACATATTATATAGTCTCTCAAAACAATCATACTACATTTTACATGAAATTTGTCAATGGTGCGCGACTTTTGTCTCACTGTCCAATTCTGTATGTGATATTAACATAAAATAAAATAAACCAATACACCACACATATCAAACAATATAAATATATACTTATTAATGAATATAAATTTAAAATTTATATTTGTTAAAATAAAAATTAAACAAATGGTGCGTGACTTTTGTCCCACGTTCTTAATCATAATGTAGCACTAAATTTTTAGTAAAAATAAATATAATGCATGATTTTGGTCTAAACTATTTTAATTAGAAAAATAGTTTACTTAACCATAGTTAAAATGTTGTAACTAACATTAATTAATAAATATCAATTCATAGTAATATACTAAATGTAACAAAAAATCACATTCAGCCTTTTTAACGATTCAGTGTAAACATCTTCATCCACAAATTATGACCGCAATGTCATAACATAAAAAAACGAGAGATTATATATGCATATATATAGAATAAAAATTATTATTATAAAAACGTATTTCAAGAAAAATTTTCTCACATTTTTCAACCAACGAAAAATTGTGATGAGTTTAAGCAACGAAGATTCATAAATTAATCATGACTTGTTTTACGTTGCCTAAAGAAATTTTATTTATTTATTTAACTATTTATTTAGTTTTTAAAAAGGAAACCAAAAACGTGATTGGTTTACACAAAAAAATAATTCACCTTTTTTTTTTCCAATTTTGAAAAATAAAACACAAAAAAAAACAAAAAGTTTGTTTCTTTGAACAAAGTCCAATTCGTTTTGCCGCGAATTAATTGAGGATTTTGTTTGTTTTTTTAATTTCACCCTGTATAAATTTTTATCTTTAAAATTTATGAATGAAAATGTTTAATTTATGATCATGTTGAATAATAGATTTAAATTTTTTACTATAAATGTTTATAAATCAGTAAAAAGTTAGGTTTTGAATGTGAATACGTTCGAGACTTTCATGACGTCACGAAAATGTCATCAATACCAAGTGGCTGACGTCATCATGGCACGTTACAGTTTCATATTTTGATGGATTAATAATTAGTCACCACTTTCATTATGATTGATTTTGACAATTTTAATAGTGAACAAAATTCACGCACCACATAATTTTTTTCATCTATTTTAAAAATTAAGACAAACTGCACGCTCTATATTGAAATAGAGAAAATCGTTCCCATAATTTAAACAGTGAAGTCAAAAATCGCGCACCATTGAAAAATCAATACCGTAACAAAAAGTAATTTCGAGATGAAAATTTTATTAGATTAAATATAAAAAAAAAATAATAAAATCGACCTTTCATTGTTTACAAAGAACTCTTCTGTAAAATTGATCCGGATAATAACAATAAAAAAACACCCCTTACAATGTTAAGATTCTCTCCTTGCTATAAAAAAACGGGGTGAAAATTGGGACATTTCCCATAGAAATACAACAGAAAGAGTGGGGAAAACACATCACATCGAATTCGAAAAATAAAGAAAGAAAGAAAATAAAGAAAGAATGCACGAGATTCGGAAAAAATAAAGAAAGAAATAAAGAAAAAAAGCACGCGATTCGAATAAAAAAAACACACGTGACTTGGAACAAAAAAAAAGACGAAAATAAAAGTGGAATGAAGAAAAGTGATAGTGAAAGAAATCGAACGAATCCCATTTGCAAAGAAAGTACAGCCTAGGGAATTTAACCAGCCCAACAAGAAAATGGTCCATTTTAACCGTTTCCGTTGTTTTATATAAATTTTATATAAAGTATAAAGTAGTATATATTGTTTGGATTTTCGTTCAACAACAACTGAAATTTGAGATCAAAGGTTGAAGGGTTCGATGTTGACTGTGTAATGCAATACTTTGGGTAAAGTGAGGCTATGTATACCACTTACGCACTCTTCAGTTCGAAAGTAACGTTGACAAATTGAGTTGTTTTATTTTTTTTTAGCGATCAATAACATCCTATTTATATATACAGTGTATTAAAAAAATATTTAGTATGAAATAACTTTTGTTGGAAATTGTTCTGATGGGGTAGACTAAATTTAGAATCGAATGAGCATTGAAATGCGAGCAAATGGTTTTGACATGTTTCGAATAAAACGGATAAAGATATAAATAAAAAATCAATCAAGAACTTACAAAAGAGGAAGTCCTGTTTTATTCTCGTACGGCATTAATGCCACGTGCACCTTTCAAGTTCTTTTGGTTCGTACACGACTGAAATTTCGATTATTTCGGTGAAACATGAGGATGGCGAAATCCAACAAATGCAGACACCGAGGGAATGAAAATGAAAATTAAAAATTTTCACTACGAAACAATAATTACTGAATTTATTAACTTGAATAATTACTGAATTTTAAAAAGAAAAATTTTAATAACAAAAATGTGATACAGGGTGTTACAAAATAAAAACGACTGTTTTAAAAAATGAATCATATGGGTATCATTCAGTTCACAGTACTGTATTGTTTAAGATATGATAGCGAAGCTTAATTGATTTATTTCACCAGATAACTTAATAATATGCTTTAATACCTCGAACTAAACCTTATTTAATTGTAAACCAATGCTACGAGTCACGTGAGTCAACGTTCAAAAGAACCGACGCAAACCACAAGTCACTCGAAAACGCAGACGACAAAAGAACGCATTTCACTAGACGACCCCTTTTCAAGTTTTGAATTGGTGCAATTTTTATTTCGCTTTCTAAATAACGATAAAGTGTTGAACGCAATTAAAATACTATTATATAACCTTAAAAAGCTAATAAAGCCATTTCTAACACCCTCATTCGGAAGTTCGGAACCTATTACGAGCTAGTTTAAAAATGCTTTTTAAGCATACTCTTTATATACAGATATACTGTATGTACAAATATAATGCAACACAATCCATTTCGATTTCTGCATGCTTCATTTTATGCGAATCAAAATTTATGCAATTTTTGAGTGATTCGGTATTCAATATATGCGTATTTTGAGTAAGTCCGCTTTTATTTCTGCACGTTTTGGTTTATACGAATTTTGATTTATGCGAATTCAAAATTATGCGATCGTTGAGTAATTCGATATTTGATTTGATTTATGCGAGTTTTGGATAATTCTATGTTTGATTTCTGCAATTTTTTATTCATTTATTTATTCATATATGCGATGTAGATTTTTTTCGGTTTTGGGTCCATTGGTTGCTTTTTGTTTTATGCGTTTTTTGGTTTATTGGACTATACCGTATATTTATAAACGACTGTAGATGGCAATATAGTTAAATTCCCAGATCACAAACACACACAAGTGAAGCTAGAAAGAGTATAAAAAATACAATTTTCTATCTAACCTAAACCATTGACATTACTGTAGATTAGCTAAAAGCAACAACAACCACTAGGGCCATAAGTGGTGCTTCTCGGTAAACGGAAAAGTGAGCTATCAATTAAATTAACATATAACTGGATAAACTTTAAAGTGATGTACCGAAAACATGCAGGAATCGCTTTTATTTTATACATTGAACGAAAACGAAACTATGTGGGCTATACTGTATATTTAACAGATGATGATATTTCTTCAAGGTTACGTGATCCTTTTTATCTGATATCGCCATGTAAAGAATAAAATAAGGTATCATCATCATTGTTCGGTGTTTAACTCTTTCTTTTGCGCGAGATTAACGAGATTACCGAAATGATTGCTTTGTAACCACCCACCCATTCGTTTTTTGATACCAATATAAAAAAGTTTATAAATATATAAACATACATACATACAGTAACGTTAGTCTTTATCTTAAACCTTTCCAATGAAACAGAGTAAAAAATATTGACCAGAAGCGGAGTCTAGCTACCCTTTCTGACGTCATAAATTAACCTCAACTTGGCGATAAGAATCGATTATTCGATTTTTCTATTCAGACTTTTTATATTATATTCCAATATATCCTAAAACCCAATAAAAAATTCCTCAATAACTATTCTGTATGTTGTTACACACAACAAATATAAAATACGTTTATACTGTATATAATTACTTGTGTATGTGTTATTAGGTGTCAGTTCACATATACAGCTGTTTTTTTTTTCCATTTAAGCGAGAAGTAAGTTTTGAGCAAACCTTGTGTAAAATTTTATGCGCAAAGTTTGCGCATAAATCGAAAACTAAATCGAAACATGCATCATGTGACAATGACAAAGCTTCGACATTGTCACTTGTGGGCCGTACAAAGTCTCTTAATAATGAAACATCTCACATATAACCAGCATTTCAGAAAAGTTTATTGAAAAAAAAAAAACAACTTCACTGCATAGCAAGAGTGAAATGCAGTAAAGCTGTTGGAGCAGCATGGTGCATCATGGTAATCACTATTGTTGGATACATTTTTCAGTTGAATTGTTCGAAATAAATGAAACGACAGTGATACATTCAGATTACTAGCCTACAGCTTTCTAAATACGACTTGGTGCCTACGACTCAAGGTTTTAAAATGGTCGACCTTGAAAATGCATTTCAAAGTCAAAAAAAAATAGCACCATAGGAAAGATCCCCCTCAAGATGCTATTTCATCCCAAACTCGGCATTTCAATTTCATTAGCTTTTCGAGTATTTATGGGGAAAAAATACTTTTAGAACACCCTGTATATGTGCGTATGTATATATAGGTAGCTCATTCCTATCCTATCACGTGATGTAGATCAACACCCCACCGCGTAGAGTTGAGTAATTGATCAGTTGCAAAACAGCAACAACAACCTGTTAATAAATCGCGCAAACGTGAGTGTTCCACCCTCAACTTAACAACAACCAGAAAAAGCGACTGCATGCACTTCAACTACAACTCTCTCGTGTTAGATCGAGTACCAATCCAACCAAAAGAAGAAAGAAAAAAAAAACCTAAAAAAAAAAAATCGATAGAACGATAGAGAATAAAAAAAAAACACAAAAATGTGCCACCATAAAGTAAGATCAAAAAGAGGATTCAGACAGACATGTTGATGGCGCTTGATACCACTTTTTTTTCTCTCGTATTCGACCCTATAGAATGTAATACCTAACTGATAACACTGATGATTACCATTACGATGTTGCCACGATAGTACCACATTGTATGACATTACAACTCTATACGTACATTACATACATATATACAATGAACGTCCATCATGATCACGAAGGATGACTCCATACATCAGACTTAACAGCTAACGACACTTTCAATCGATACAACAAGCGACCAATTAAAACCAACCAATTAAAAATCAACCGCGAAAAGTGGAACGACTCGTTAATCTCTTATAACGTGAAGCGCTCAACAAAAATGGCGCTTACCTTTTCGGAAGTTCGTTTAATAGGATCACACAACAGACAAACAACAACAGAAAAATCTTAAACAGGCAATGACAACCTCAAACGAGCTTAAACATCCGGAGAATTAAACTTAATTAGACAATTTAATCTGCCCTCGTTAATCTAGTTAAACCTTTTAACAGGAATTCCTGCGGATATATTTATTTTTTGTTGTAAACGCGCGCATCATATTCATCTTTGTCCAATTAAGAAACAAGGTGTTTTTTCCCTCGGCCATTTTTCAAATTGCAAACACGAAAACGAATTGAAAAACAAGATGGCGTCGTTTCGACCAATCAGCTGAAAGTATTTAAACTTTAACTCATTTGTCAATTCTTTTCTTGGAAATCGATGTTTGTTTTAAAATAAGCGAAATGAATTTTCAAATATAAATTGGATCATTTATTATATATACTTTTTTAAAAAAAGATGTAGTTAGTGGCACGTTTTTTAAGTAATATTAATCGAGTCACGTTTCGTTTCAATTTTTAGTGTTTGTAGTAAAATTGAAGATGAGTTATTGATGAGTGGTTAATATTTTGTTTGAACTTATTACAATAATATCCAATGAACATTAATTTTCATTAATGATAATTTTGAGGGAAAAATGCTCAAATTGATACGAAATTGCAAAGAAAGATATAATGGGAATTGATTTTATCGCAAAATAACAACATTAACGTTTAAAGAAATAATGATGGCATCGACATTTCCACCAACCATATTGATTATTAAGGTGTTATAAAAAAATAATGTAAGGGGTTCATTTTTTACAATAGGACCAAATTTAGTCGTTAGGGAAATTTGGACATTAGGTGTGCTGCAGATAAAATAATTTTTATTTAAAGAAATACTAACGTCGTCAATAATTTGAGCAACCCTACTGATTATTAACGTGAATTGATTTTAAAAAAAACTGTACGACATGAATTTTCATCATAGGACCAAAGGTACGGTATTTGGAAGTTGGGGACATTTCTAAAATGTTGCATTTCTAAGCGATAATAAACATTAAATCATTTTGTGACAAACAAAACATTGGTGTTAATTAAAATGCAATTTTTAAAAATATAAAATATAAAAATACGAATGACGATTTTATAAAGAATCAATGACGTCATCAAAAATTTTGTTTATGCAACCATTTTGTTTATGTTATAAACAATTGTGAAAGAATTGAACGAGTAAATTTTCTTTTTTACAATGAAATCAAATTTTATGGTATTTTAGAAGTTGGAGACGTTTCCAAAAGTTCCATTTATGAATCGGAAAAAATAGTTAGAAATAAAAAAAATTGTAAAAATCCATAAATAAAATGTTGTTGCATAAAAACAAACATCTTTGGAGTCCCAAATTTTCTAATCCACTTCCACAATAAGTAAATTACAAAGCTTGACCTTAAAATGCTATCATCGCTTTTCATGGCTTTTTGTGTTTGCAAAGTTTCTTGGTTCCCAAAACAACCAAGTAACAACACCTTTTATTAACATGTTTTAACATCTTAATTAAATCACTGTAAACAGAATCGGTAATCATTAAAATGGTAATTACCAAATACAAAACCTTAGTCGTATAGTGTTGTTACAGTCGTATACTGTAACAACACTGTAAGCACAATTCAAAGTTTGTCGATTTTGGAATACAATAAACTGTTAAGGCCCCCTGTCACACGCAACTTTAGGAATGGCAAGTGGGTCAATTTGTAACCCACTGTGACATCAGCCCCTTGCCCAACCAATGAAAATTCGTTGGGCAAGAAACTTACGTCACAACTATGCACAAACTGTTCTACTTACCACACCAAGTATCATGTGTGACAAGGAACCACTTAGAAATGTTTCCAACTTTTCAAATTTTGGTTTTTTGGTAAAAAATGTAGGCTTATTCCTAACATTTTTTACAAGTCCACAACCTAATAATCAATGATCAATTGTTGTTATTGTCGATGACGTTAATATTTTTTTACGCACAATTAATTTCATTTCAAAACCTTCGCGTTTGAAGGCTCTTTTTGGGAATGTCCCAACTTCCAAAGTAGCACAACTTTGGTCCTATGGCAAAATCGTTCTTGTTACATTCTTTTACAATAGTTCACAACCCACTAATAACTAACGTTTTTGGAATTGTCAATGACTTTATCAGTTCTATCAATAAAACGGATTTTATGACCAAACAAACACTTTTTTAAAGGTTTAGTGACATTTTTGGTTCCGTTTTATTTCATTTGGTGGTTGTTATACATCATTTCATAAAAAACAAAACGATTTTTTAAGGCCCAGTTTTATCTTTTGGTCAACAAGGGACTCATGATGACGGATCGTTGTATTTGCTTTCCTGACACAAAATGGCAGTTGCGATTTCGCACTTCTTTTCACGCTTGCAAACATGTCAGCATTGATTTACAACATCGTAGATTCAATTCACTTCACATAATGTTAATAGAAAACTTACTAAACTAGAAAAAATTTAGAATTAAAGAACAGAAGAAGAAGCAATGTATCGATAATATCGCCATTTCCAATAAAGTTTTCGATTATTTCAAAATTTTAGAGTTATAGTTCAAATTTCTAATTATTTTTATCATGACGTACCACGGTATGGTCATGATCGTTTGAAAATAAATTTTGAACTTATTGACAGTTAAAGAGAAATAAATCTTGGGTATCTTTTAATAGGAATTTCACACACGATTAAACGTTTGGTTTTTTTGACGATTTTTTATTATACGTTTTTCATACGATTTTTAATTTGTTTATGATTGATGATGCTTTTTTTAATTTTCTCCTCGATTAACATCGCTATAAAAAAAAAGACCAATTCACACTCCGTTAATCGATTAATTGAAAAATTACAGTTTGATAGGATACTTTTTTTCTTCATCACAAAGATCACAAACAAAGCAAAAATGTCTGGAAATAATCAATATCAATGTTTTTAATAGAATTTTTAATTTGACAATTTTATCAACGATTTGCTCTTTTTTCCCCATTTTTTATACGCTTTATATTATATAAGCTTCACTTGTGAGTGAGTTTGTGCAGTGCCTCCTGTGGCTGGATGTACTGTATTTAGGAGGCACTGGTTTGTGAGAGTGAGTTTCTGGGAATTGAACGTACCAAAAAAACGCCATCTACAGTCGTTCATGAGAATATACTGTATAGTTCAACGTACCAAAAAACGCATGAAACGAGAACCGCATAAGTCCTTCGCATAAAAAAAAAACGCGCAAATTCAATGTGAAAAATAAAATCGCATACATAAATCGAAAATCGCAGAAATCAAAAATAAAATTTTTCAAAACTCGCAGAAATCAAATATCGAATGACTCAACGGTCGCATAAATTTAAATTCGCATAAATCAAGATTCGCATAAATCGAAATATTCAGAAATAAAAAATAAAATTACTAAAAATAAATATCGTATATTGAATACCGAATTACTTAAAGATTGCATATATTTTAATTCGAATAAATCGAAACACGCAAAAAATTATTTTTGTATGCATATTTATTAATACGCTCTATAAGCAAAAAGTTTTGAGTTGACGCAATTTTTACTTTTACGCAATTTCACTTTGACTTTCCCCCCCCCCCCCCCATTTTCGTACAGCTAACATAGCGCCACGTAGTGTCAAATTATCTCATCTAAGCCACGAAAAGTTCATTCGGCGGTTGTCATCCGCCTTACACAGACGTGTTTTTAAGGATTCTCTTCCATCATCACCTTCCACAAAACTTGTTATACAGGGTGATCCACGAACTTTTGGTTACTTTTTAATTAAGTGTAATTTGTGTACTATTATTTTTTTTATCATTTTTTTTAACATCGTGAATCAAAAAACGACAAAGGTAAGAAATTTTTTTGTAATATTTAAAAACGTTTTCATATTTATATAAAATATATAATATATAATATAATTTGATATCATAAAGTGCTAGTGATAAAAATAATTATAGAAAAAAATGGAATAAAAAATTTACAAAATAATGATATATTAAAAAGTTTAATATTATAAAATGTATTATAAAATTTATTATAAATATAGTTATAACTAGAAAATTTGATTATATAAGTTTAGTTTTAGATATATTTTTATTTACAATTTGTTAGAAATAAAATTTTATTTTCATTTTTTGTTATTTTTATAAAAGGAAATGCAAATAAGTTGTTACATTTCTAACCGTGTTACATTTGTTATACAGGGTGATCTAACGATAATTCAATTATATAATAATAATTATATATAATATAACAATTATATAATATATAATTATATTATATTATAATATTATATATTATATGTTGAATACTTTTGTAAAAGTATGCAATTAGTATTAAATCAAAGTTTAAAATAAGTTCAAAATTGAGAAAATTTTTACAGGGTAATCCTAAATTTATATATGTCGATTAAAAAATTCAAAATATAAAGCATAAAGCTTTATGATAAAATGTATTTTAATGTTATTAAAATTATATTATTTTTAAAATAGAAACATTGTAAAACTAATTAAATATATATTTTTTTAAAATTTCTAAGTAAAATAAAGATAACTTAAAAAAAACTATCGAAACATCGAATGAAGAAAAATAATCGGAAAACAAAACAAAAAACTGCGACAACAATATTATTCCGGCAAATCAAAAACGTGATCCGAATAAAAATAAATATATTAATATTTTATAAATAATTTATAAAAAAAATTCTTTTATTTATTTATATATATAAAAATTCCTTATAGTATAACCGTATTTTTTTCTTACAATGATTTGTATTCAGAAATTTCTATTTCGAAACAACGACCTCAATTTCGACGACCACACACACACACACAGTCGGACAGACTGTCAAGTTTGACTCATAATTTTTGGCAAATCGAGAAATGCTTGAACAAAAACCAAAAATAAATAAACAAACAAACAAACTTTCTGAACTTCCTAAAAAAATGGATATTTATTTCGTGCTATAACTTAATGTAATCGAAATTGTACTACATCCTTCATTTCCTGATACTTCCGGTTTAAAAATTCGAATCGAGTGGTTCAACGATATCCACTTCCTCTATATGGAGATTCCGGAAACTTTTCTATCAAAACTATGGATCAGTGTTGCGGTAATGTGTACCTGATTAAAAAAAATGGTTTTAATAACCCGTATATCGATAGAGTGCAATAATCTCATTACCACCATACATGTATATTATAGCATCATACTAGGTCCGCCTAGTCACAAATGAGACTATACACATTCTCACTTTACTTTATTACTACCATCATAAACAGCAGATCTGAGCGAGCAATGTCTCACGTGGTATCGCGCGACGATGCTCAGACACCCAGAAAAAGGATATGCCTGCGTGCAAAATAAAAAGAGCGAACTGATTGTTCGTTCACGTACGCACGCAGATTGGAGTCGTTTAATTATAATGGATAATAGATGCTGTATAAAAAATTCATTACATAACTGTTCAAATATTTCGTACAATTATATTAAATAAAAGATTATCATTAGATGTTAACTAATTTATTGATCAAATTGGTAGTCTCTTTTTAACAGAGAAGTCGCTTGTGGCGCTAATGGTTGGGCTGCAGTTTAGGTTAGATAAAACAAACAAAACTAATTTTATGATTAATGACAAATAGCATTGTATTTTTTTAACTGACCTAAACTGTTATCTATACCCATGGTTTAATTAGTTATTGCTGTTAAAACAGTAAGCCTAATCGCTAGCGCCACAAGCGGTTTTTCTTAAGAGAAGAGTATCGTTACGGTAATTTAACAAAATATTTATTACTTTATTTACCATTGAACGGTCCTCAAGGACCATAAACAATCGTTTTGCAAAAGAAAAACAAATTGCTTTCCATAAAACAAGGTAAATTCATAAACACGTAACGTTTTACAAAAGAAAACAAAATGTATTACAAATAATAAAGTAAATAGCCATAACAACCGCGAGTGTAAACAGTTTAAACCATCTTCTTTATTCATCCCCGAAAATTTTCCACCACCAATGTAAATAAACAGAATTCGAAAAACTTGGGGGTGGGGGTGTACAAAGGAAGTGTTTCTCGACTTCCTAATAAAAATTCTAATATGGAAAAAATAGTCCGTAACCTTCTCCGAATCAAGCCTAACGTCGTTACCAAGTTTTCGTGAAAATCGGTGCATCTCTTTTTAGGTTCTTGCGCGCACAGACAAACAGACAGACAGAGATTTCATTTATATAAATTCTTTTATGACGAGTATTAAAATATGAGCTGGGGTATGTTTTATCTAACAACAATGGCTAGACTTGTTTACGCAAGCTTAGAATTTCGACGTTATTGATATTTTTTCTTTATTTTCACTAAAAATTATATTTAAAACATGTAATAGAATTTTTATTTTAGTACAACCGTTTAACTTGGCTCGATAGAGTGCTTTTGTTTGCAAACAAAATTTTTAAAGTATTTGACATGGAAAGATATTTTTGTTGGAAGATATTTTGTTCGTTTAGTGTATATTCCTATAGATTCACAACAATGAATGCTTGCTCTGTATGTAGTAACCTAACCTAACCTGCAAAATAAAGCCATAACCCAAGTCCAAGCAAATAGTAACATCAGACGGGCCCCGCTATAACCCGAAGAAACCATAAATTAATATATACAGTTTGTATGTATGTATGTTTATGTATTTATTTATAACAAGGCTTGATTAGGGCTTAACAATCCTTGAAACTAAACATGTGGTTGTTATAGTCAACAAGATCTACGAGAAAAACTTCACCTTCATGTGTCATCGAAATTGACACAACATCGATCCGTCAAAATGTAATACGAGCAAATGCTCCGCGGACTGTGTCTACGTGTCAGATTTCAGCTTTCTGAGATATCAGAAAGTAGGTCAAACTAAACCGCACAGATATTAAATCAAACACACATACAAACGACGGTGAAATCTAGCAAATAAAAGGTTATAAAAAGTACTAAAAAATTAATAAACGAAGAACTTTCGATTTGAAATATTTTTTGACATTCATATCATTTTTTGAAGTGATATTTTTTTGTATTCAAGCGATACTTATCTAGAAACCGGAAATTGTTCGATGAAATAAAATTAGCGGTTAATTATTGTATGTCAAACAAAATCCGGTTCAAATATGAACTTTGTGTACATTATGTGATTTTTTTTTAAATAATCATTTTTATTAAAGTGAACAATACTTTTCTACCAAAATCCAAATTTTTAAATGTAAAATGTATATGTATATACCATCATTTTCCTACATATGTTCAAATAAAAGCCGGATTTCGTTGGATGAAGTGTGATTAGCGACCAGGCTTTTTGCATTAAACAAAATCCGGTGCAATTTTGAACATCCTTCGTGGCTGTCATTTCAATGCGCAAATGATCAAAAAATTCTAATTATAAAACTAATCTTAATTTAAATATAAAGTATAGGCTTTACAATTTTAATTAGCAAATATAAAATGTTATTAACAAACATCATCATTTGTTGACATTTCCCTTTAATAATTTTCACTAACGAAGCATGTAATTAGATGAATTTCAATCCCTATGTAACATTTTTTGTTTACTTAATACCTAAAGGGTGTTCCACGTTGTAATAAAAAAAAACACAGGATTAACACGAACAAAAAAAGGTAAACAAAACATTTGTTTTGTTCGAATTAAGTTTTGTAAATAAGATCAGCGATTTTTGTTTTTCGCTGTTTGAAAATTTAAATTTTATTCGCAGTTTGTTTGAGATTGGATTTTAAAGAAAAATCGCTCATCGTTGATTGGTCGGCAAAACAATTGTATAAATAAACAAACTTTTGTTTCTTGCAAAGTCAGTGAAATTCGTTTAAATTGTTAAATCAAGGTTTTTTGTACAGAATGAACCAATACTTTGAAGCTATGTGACCAAAATAACCAAACTCGCGAATCTTTGAAGCCGTAATCGCGAATTTGAAGGATTTATATTAAATCTCTTTAACTAAAAGACTCCAATCTATGTGAGTGCGTGCGTACGTTCCCTAGTTTTTATTTCTTTATAACTGAAAAGTGCAAAAATGTTTGGTTACAGTGAACTTTTTAAACATATTTTGTATTCTAATGGTTAATTTCTCGGTTATGTATTACTGTAATAAGTTATTATTCTATGTATTGTTTGTAATTTTATTCTCAACGATGTCATGTTCCCAAAGGATAAAGCTTAATAAACAAAAACAAAAAATACTCCAATCTGCGTGCGTCCGTAAAAACGTGCGCGGGTTCTCTTTTGAAGCTATTCATCGAAAACGTGTAGATCTCAGTGCGAAAAGCACGTTTTCAAGCGACTTGCCTCAATCAATTCAAGTGCAATTAGCTTATTTTTTAGCCATTCATCAAAAACTTGCAGATCTCATGCATTATTGTGATTATGCTGTGTTTATTTATTTATTGTAGGAGAAGAAAAGGAAAAATAAAGAAGTGTGTAATCACATTTGTGACTAGGCGGACCTTTTAGTTTAAGTCTATTAGGGATGTTTTTATAAAGGGTTATAATACATTTTATTATAAAGAGTTATAATACAGGGTAATCTATATAGTATTTATCTTAAAAAAAAAGTCACGTGATACTTCCCAGATGTCAGTGACATTTGAATTTCACACCCATCATACATAACTAAAGTGAAACATCTGAACACCATCAACAACAAACTTTCATTGGTTGTTGTTGCCATGGTAACGTCCACAGATAAAAAGCCGACTACAAGAAGAAGAAAAAAACATTGTCCACAATTTTTTGGTACCAACGTTTTTCTTTGTAGATAAGACCACACTAAAAAAAAATATCCAACACCTTTTTTACATTTTCAACTGTAACCACGATGATGATAACCTTTGACATTAAGACTCGCACATTTATTTATTTGATTTATGAAAACAAAACATTTCGTACGTCAATCATAACAATAACAACAACGCGATGTACACAACCAATGTTTCGAAACCACAAGCGGCTTGTTCAGCAAATCGCTTTAACACGCCTATTGAAAGAGTTGTCCTTTTCAGTGGGGAGTCGGTGAATGTCGATTTAATTCACTCAATGAAACTAATTAACTTGGGCTTCATTCAATTTTTTTCCACCAATTAAACCTCGTCGAACTATTCGCACGTGAAGTTGCACACTACACCCGCTAAACGGACAAACACGCAATGGCGTCATAAACGAATTGCCCAACTCTCGAGAGAAGAGCCCCCTCCTCTTCTTGTTCACGTGATCGATAGAAGAGTCTTTCATCTTTTGTTTCACTCGCTCTGCTAATTGTTCGCGTGATCGAAAGAGCAGACCACTTTCTTCGTTTCTACTCGTTTCACCTGTTCACGTGAGAGCACACACGTACTCTATGCATCACGTGATAATAGTGTATTGTTACCGAATTCGTGTTACGAACTTACATTACTTTCAAGTCCCTCATTCCCCTCGATGTTTTAAGTGAGATGTGTAATCAAATATCTTACCTTGACATGACGCAAGTTTCGTTTTTGTTACGTATAACTCTGGTGCAACAACGAAACGTGTTGCAATCACGTGATAAGCTTGATTACAAACGTTGTTTTTTAGTATAACAAGCTATAGTAGTTACAACAACTGAATTAGTCGCTAGTTTTTAGAACACAGCTCGGACTTGACACCAAACACATTCGCGAGCCGCGACATACTGACAAGACATGTCACATTTCGAATCTCCCGCCACCAATGGCAGTCATGTGATGTTTCGTGATCGTGATTCCGTAGCGATCAATGACGTCACTCAACTTCCTACTTTTACTGATGTCGCTCCAACGTTATATGAACTTTTGAACTGCGTTTCGCGAAATTTCCTTCACTAAGTACTTTCTTCCAAAAATCAATATGAAATCACCGATATACAATTGTATGTATGAGTATGGATGATCTTGTACATACCAATTTTTAAATCGCTTTATATTAAACATAAATGTACATAATCTGTAAATTTGTACAAATGTACACATTTAAATTTATACATCGCTTTGTAACCCATTTTCGAACATTGGATCACCCACCCACCTAGTGAAAATCTAAACCTAAATCCTGTACATAATTACTAATACATCTGGTACTTAAACACCACTTTTTGCTCATGTAACGTTTCGAAGAAGCATAATAAACAAAGTTCATCAAAGGAACAGCGCGCGTGTGTCTCAAACCGCACGTGTTCACGTTTATTATCTGTATACAACACTGATAATTATATAGTACGTACAATTAAAAAAAATGTGGTAAACATTTGTTATTTTTGGTTTGCGGCCAAATTTTTGGGGATTTTAACGACGTCGTCAATGTTCACATTTAACAATCTCTAACCTTTAACTACCAAAAATAATCCAAATCACCTTGTTTTCACACAAAGCAAAGAAAAAAGCAAGTTAAACAATCTGTTAATTAGTTTCAACATAAATATTGCTTGTAAACGTTATCTAAATTGTTTATAATAAAGTATTGTGTTTAATGAACCACCCTGTAGATTTAAAATTAAAACCAAGTAGGGCCTATATGTTTCTATATTTGTAAAAGTTTAATTTTAACTAATTTTTTTTTATTTAAAAAAATTAAAATAAAAAATTAAGTTTAAAAATTAAAATTGTTCACCCTGTATGCACATGTAGCATAGGTTTTCAAAAAGAACTGGCCTGCCTATAATCTTTGTAACTTCTACCGTATAGCTCAAAGTAAGAGACAAAACAATGATAAACACTTTAGCCCCACCCATCGGGTGACGTCTTCAAGGCGTTCTTCATGCCTATTCAACACGGGTCTACTTCTAGTTGTAAAAATAAACAAATTTTGAGTAAATTACTAATGTTAAAAGATGTGGACTGTCTAAAACGTTTGTCACTGTTGATACGATTTCAAGAAAGGATGGCTCTTCCATTGTAAAGATAAACGAGCGCTAACTTAGCAAACCTGCTGAATATTTTATTATTGTTTTCAACACCAACTTTGTTTTGCTGGCACTATTTTTATATATGTGTCCATCTATCTGTCTTTGAAGGAACCATATTGTGTCAAATTTAACGCTATGTTGGATTTGAAAAATACATGAAACTTGAAATGATGGCTAGAAAGAACAGATAACAAAAAAGTTTGAACGACTTCACATCAGCAGCAAAGCGGAAAAAAAAATCAATGTGAGGAAAAAAAACATGGCTGACACTTGTGAAAAAAATATGGCTGCCATTAAAAAATGATTGTTTTTTTAGTTGAGCGTTATATTTTGCTGAGTTGACCACAAATAACTGAATTAAACTTTTAGATAAAAAATGTTTTTGTACGGGGTGATTCAATAGTATACAGGGTGATTCTACGATAGTTTAATGGCTGCAGTAAAAGCAATATACAGGGTAACACAATAGACAGGGTGAAGAAAAGTCAAACTCATTAACTTAGAGGATCAAAATTGTCAAGCACAGGGATTTAAATCTCACTGTACAAAAAAATGGCGGACCGTCCATTTTTTCTTTTTTACTTCCGTGTTCAGCTTTTGTTGAAAATCTCTTGACCAATGAAAAGCGATTTCGACATCTCTTTTCCACTAATTAATTCCAAGCCAAAGAGCACATCGGTCTGATGATGACATTTAAAGACAAGGGACACCCTTTAGAAGAAAAGTCCAATCCGTTTCTGGTCACGTGCCAATCTAATCACGTGACTGGGATGTACACACACATTCACACGATGATGAATTAAATCTTGATTCGTAAAGAGAGGGCTTTAAATAAATGATGCGTCACCATTTAAAGATGACATGTTTCGATCGTTTCAAATTTTTTTTGGATCACTCTGTATATTTTTTTACTAACTTTTTTCCTCAACTTTTTTTTTTTTTTGTTAAATAAAATGGGCCTTTTATAAAGCCCAACCTAAAACTCGTAACTTATTGGTTTTTTTATTTGGCACCTGCAATCGATTTCGGATTTAAACCACGTGACCGATCGTCAATTTGATGAAGTTAAATGGTGGGAAGATAAAGTAAATAAACAAAGCCACTGAAAAATTAATGCCTATCAAACCGCAAATGGTTCAATTTCACGAAAAACTTTACTAATGAACATACATGTATTCATTATACCATTTGAACCACCCTGTATCTTCATTCCAACCCATTCCGAAAAACATTTTTGTAACATATGAAACATATGTAACATTTTTGTAACATATTTTCTCTTGAATCATTTGGATCACTCTGTATAATTTAGACCCCACTAATCCTGGATTTGTATCTCCTATCACTAACTTACGAACATTATACAGGACGATTCAAAATGATTTATATACATTCGATATCATACATTTACATAATATAGAGGGTGATTCAAAACATGTCTGAACAATAGCAGCACCCACGTGTAGTGGATGCTGCTATTGTTCAGACATGTTTTGAATCACCTTCTATCTTCACCTCTATCACCACTATCTTATCTGTCACCCTGTACATTGAATTAACAAAAACGTACTCTATATTAAATTCAGTACACAGATAAGCAAACACTTTCCTATTTCAATATACAGCGTGATCAAAATTTTTTAATAATTTAGTTACGCTAAAAACATCAATCATAATTGTACAGGGTGATATAAAATTAGTTCGTAAACTTATATCAGTATATCTACAATGAATAAAGTAACTTATATGGATCATACTGTATAATGTTTGAAACATTCAACAGTTCCTGTAATCTTACCATACAAGCAAGCTTATTTTTGCAGTTTTAATATACAGGGTGACCCAATAAATCATAAATACATAAAGAAATTCCATCCAAACATACAGGATGTTTTAAAAGCGATCTCCAGTTATTCCCATATGAACAATGAAAGAACATCCAATTATACAGGGTGATCCAAAAATCGTAAACTAAAACAAAGGGTCCCCAATTTTTGTTATTGCTAATTTCTTGTAACTAATCCCAAGCATACAGTATAAAGAAAAAACAAAATAACTCGCACTTCACGATTCCAATCTCGTGATTGGAGATTGATGGCTTGTTTCCTTGGCATTAAAGACTCATCCTTTTCCCTTTTTTTTCCTCCATCTCGTTTTCCCATTTCCTTTTATCCCTTCCTCCATTTCCTCTGGTTGCATGTCAAATCCACTCTCGCCACCATTTATCCACCACTCCAAAAAAGGGATAAAGAAGGAAGCGATTTTTAAGATGTTTTTTTTTCTTTCTATTATCCGCCGCTTTACAAATTGGAATTTTATTGTTTGTTCGTTAATTATAAATTAATTTAGAATTAAAATATACATGGTGATCCAAAAATGTTCCACGGTCGTTGAATGGCGTTTTTCCATGTCACATTGATGACTTACTTATCTAATATTACTAATAATAGAGAATAAAAATCATAATTTATTACTCTCCATGTGATTAAACTGCAAGTTATACGGTTTTAACAAAATTTAAAATTGGTACCCAACACGTGATCCTGCCATCGAGCTAAACCACCGTTTCGTGATTCTGAATCAATGCTACTTTTCAACGCGAGTTCACAGGCACGATTTTTTCCGCAACGTTTCGTATGGAAAAAGTTGCTCCTTTCAGACCCCCCTTACATTGCACTGAAAAGTTGGTAACAGAAATCCATCTGTATAATATAAATATCGTAACTATTTTGTATATCCTAGTCATATAAATTGTTGATATTATAAAAAAAGAAGATAATATCACGTGACTGTCTTATTTTAAACTGCACTCTTTCGTTCATTTATTTTTCTAACCACGACATAAAACGCAACCGACGAATTTGTAACAAAAATAATATTAAAGTTACATAATAAACCACATATGTTGCTTACTAAGCAAAGTGGTATATAAATAATTTGTATACAGTATACACATATAAACCAAAAAATTAAATAAAACTAAACTATTTACATTTGGTCGATTTTATAACTTTCGACTTTGATGACTTTCGTAAACATGGGCAACCAACGTGTTTCTAAGTTATTAAGATTCTAAGTAAGTAAGTTATTATGACGTCATTTTGTACTTAAGATAGCTTAGGTAACTTGTAGTAAAATAAATTTGAGAGATTTGAATCTCAGAAAATCGATATTAAAATTGACGTTAATTTACCAGATCATAAAATAATACTCGTGAAAAAACAACGGTGCGTGATTTCTGTACCGAGTTCGTGTTGAAATGTAATAAAATCAACTAACAAAACTTACACGAATTAAAAATTAATCAAATGAAAATTAAATGTCAACCATATTGAAATTATATTGCAAAAGAATGTGCAAGAAAAAGTTTTGACATGAAGGTGGAGGTTGTCATGGTAACCGTGACTTATTAAAATTCAAACCTTAAAAGTGATTTCGATTTTCTATTAAATTCTCTTGATTGCATTCCATATCGTTAATTGAGTTTGAAATTTCGGATACGATATTTTTTTTTATCAAAATTCGGCATAATAATGTCACTAACGGTCAATTCGAAGCCCAATCAAAAAATCGTGTCATTCAATACTTTGTAAACAAAAGATTTGATTCACTCTGTATAGAAACCATTCAGTTCACATCCAATATTTGTACATAAAATAGTTATAGATCACCCTGTATATATCAATTGGTCGTAATCATTGCTTTTTATAGGTTTTCCTAGATCATCCTACAAAAGAAAACTAATAAATTCACCTGTTAGTTGAAACTTTCGTATTCACCCGCGAAAACAGTTTTGTGCATCACCCTGTACATTGCGTTATGATAAAAATTGAATTCTACACATCTTGCATAAATTGCCCTGTACATCAATAATGTTTTATATGTTCGTAGATCACCCTGTATGTTACACTATAACTTTTTCATAATTGATGGATCACCCTGTAGCTTTTTAGAATGTAAAAAAATACAATAACTCTCAATAGTTATAGTTTACACACCACCTAGCGTAATGATTTTGGATAATATTTTGTGCTTATAAATTAATATACACTTTTATTGGATCACCCTATATACGGATTTATATACTTTATATAAAAATATTACATTTTGTAGTTGCACTGTCTATGCCAAATTGTTTAATATATTGTGTAATAATGCTTTTAGATTACTCTGTATTGTACATCATTTGGTACAAACTAGTTTATATTTTGTTTCACCCTGTAGATAGTTTTGTACCCAAAGTGCATTTCGTGCTTTTTGTTATACAAAACTGTTTGTTATACAAAACAGTAGCTATATACAATTTTTGATGCAATGGTTAAAATACGATAATAAACAATTTACAGGGTGATCCCAAATACGTAATCACTACATGAAACAAGTTTATCATAGAGAAAGCATCAAACTTCGTGAAAAGTTTGAAACCACTAAACGATGTTTCAAACCTAAAAACACCAAACTCATCAAAAACTTTGGCTATCAAAACTTTTCATGTTAACGTATCACGTGAAACATTTCGGTGACATTATTTATATCCTATCAACTTTTGATCCTGATGTTTGGATCGTTCCAGGAGTCCAGTTTGTTATTTGCAAAGAGGATGAAAAATTGATTGACAACCACCTTTTCCTAATTCCCAGTCGCCATCATTTTTTTCCATTTCTGACCGCCATGTTTTTTTGTTTGCAAATATCATTTCAAACTTGTTTTCTTCATAAGACTTTGAACATCAGAAAAATAAAACTATCCAAATTTGAAAATATCTAAACTTGAGAAAAACAGTATTTTGATTGGAAAATTTTTGTATTAATTTAGAATTTTGAAATAACAAAAAATGATTAACTTTTATGCATAAAAAAAAAAGGAATTTCATTTTAAATCAAATTTGCTGATAATATCGGCGAATATTAGCAACAATAACGATAATCAAATTTTTCGTTATAAGTGAAAAGATTTCATTATATGCGAATTTCGCTGCTAACCGATTAAAACTTTCGTATCATTTATCTTTAATAACCATCGTGACCAAAAAAAAAATTATATAATTATAAACATTAAAAAAAAAGGTTCATTTTATGATATATCGATTTTTTCCTCATATTTCATTTGGTGATACTTTTTGCACGCGCGTCGTTCTCAATTTTCATCACTTGATGAAAGTTTGAGGTTTTACCACTTAATGTGGGGCTTAATAGATACGCCAACACTTCAAAGTGGAATTAAATTAAAAAATCACCAGAATGCGGTTTTAAAGCGGATCATTTACGCCAATATGGCGTCACTGTGCGCAGATATCATGGCGGTTGAATATCTTGTAATATAAAATATAAAGTATATTAATATATATTAAGTATAATTTGCGTATTAAATGGTTCACCAATGAGCGATTTTCTTGCAATTTATATGAGACTCATCAACCAATATGGCGTCGTTAAAAGCAAAAAATATGGCGGCTGAGTAAACTATCAACTTTAAGATATTTTTATTTTATGTAATCAAAAAGATTGTAACGTTCAAAATGACGTTTTTTAGACGCAATAAAAATGGCGGTTAAGAATACTCGAACATTGTAGAATTACCATAATATTTTCTACTAATTAAATTTCAAACAATATTTTTGTATCAATTATTTTTAATCAGCATTCGTAACGTCAATTACGTACTGGCATCCACGATGGCGTAGTTAATCCAGTTCTGATTTGGTAACGTGAATTTTAAAATGGCGGCTGAATTGAATAATTGATCTTGAATTATAAAGCATACACAACTATTACAAACCACTTCTTATACCTTTAATCTATTGTTAATCTCAATTCATTTTAGTTTTAAAGCTCACTAAATGTATTTTGTTATCAAAAACGGCGTCGTACAAGGCAGAAAAAACATGGCGGTCGAGTAGGGTAACTAACACCAATTACTAAATTGTGAAGTTATACCGAAAAAAAAATCAACTTGGTCGATGAAACATTCGGAAAAACCAAAAAAAAAAAACCATATAAACAATGCTTAGTAACACACCCCACCCTCCACACCAGGGGTCGTTTTACTTTCTAACTGGACACCGTCCATCATTAGAGACTAACTTCCCATTAGCTACTCTTTGAAAGCCCAGACGTTCATCCTAAAACTACACTCATATTTACCCCCATTATGTCAACATCACAACCATTTCCGACTCCATTCCCATCCCACGCAGTCCCCAATTTCGAATGATGACTAGCCTCACAATTGGCTGAAAAAAGCAGCAAAAAACCAAACAAACATGGCTGCCGTTACGAGCTCGGTGGAAAGCAACTTGAGCGACATTCTGTTGGACATCCCTTTCCCAACCAATGGAAGTTTGACCAACGAAACGACTTCTTCCTTATACTTTTATTACGAGGTGAGTGGGTTATTGCATCAATTCAAGTGCGTTATTATTAATGTCACGTGGTCGAATCTTCGTTTTGCGAAGAATGACATTTCGTTTCGACGTATTACGTGAGACAATTACATCTACCATATTGTTGGCCGGTGATTTGAACGCCAGGAAAGTATAGTTTCTCTCTTTGATAGATATTTAGAGGAGGTATTTCACTTATTAATAACACATTCCAAAATCAAGGAACAATACAAAAACAAGTGAAAGAATTAATTATTAAAATTGTTTCTAAATAAATAAAATATGTTTGCAAAGGAAAGTCTTGACATTAATACAACAGTGCATTTGATTGCTAAAAGTTAACTGGCTATAGCAGATCCCGGTTTCATATACTGTACCTACAATGTATATAATATGCATACACACAGACACACACGGTGGCCGGAAAATGCGCACAAGAAAAAGCGCACAAAATATTCGCATTAAGATGCGCTTGGTTAGGTTTGGTTAGATTAAGTTAGATTTGGTAAGGTTAGGTTAGGCTGGGTTAGGTTAGGTTAAGTTAAATGCCCCGAAAAAATGCGTTTTTCCTGTTAGCATTTTTCCTGTACGCATATGTTTGTGCGCTTTTTTCCCGTGCGCTATTTTCCTATGCGCATTTTTCCTAGAACCCACTCAGGTTAAGCACAATGAAATCTAAACATTTTAATCGCATACAGTTTGAAGAAAAATACTTATATATCCATAACTAAATATGGAGATGGTAGTAAACATACTAGAAGTTTTATTGAAAAATACGACCTCAGTACTCCTCCTTATGGGCGCCTCTGGTGGCGCGAAACATGTCTAGGCGGTAATCTAACTCACGCGTGTTCTGCATCGTTCCCCCATGTCGGAAAACTGTCAGAAATGTTTGAAATTTTCAAATTAGAGTTAGAATGCCTTACATTCAAGATTTTTTCATAGTTTTTAGACATCTTTTCAAACAAAAATGAACGAAAAAATATACGTGCTTCTCACGCACTCGTTCACCAACCATCACCAAAAAGTAAAATCGTCAACAAATTAAGATGAGTTGTTCATTGTTTTAGTTTGTAAAGTCATTTGTTGTTGATGAAATCGTATATCATGTATTAAGATTTGGCATACTACCACAGACCGTGTGCTTGGTCGCTCAGAGTCCCCATTTTGGAAAATGACTTACTACAGCGCCACTGTGGCTCTCACACGAACAACAAACTTTCCACATAAACTTTGAGTTTTTGTTTCCGTTCCACCAACAAACACATTTTTAATAAAGTGATATAAAAATAATGGAGTTTTCAAATGTTCAGATTCATTGTGGACACTGTGTATATTCTTATAGGTCTTTATGAGAGAAATAAAATTGTGTGTATCTTATTTGACTCAGATCGATAGTTATTAAATTTATCGAGTTTAAAAATGTGGAAAAATCTTTTTCGACTCCGTGTTAACGGAGTTAATTATTACTATTATTTTAATAATAATTATTAAAATTTTTTTTTATAAATTTTAATTAACTAATCTAACTATTCCTACCGAAAGAGAGAGTCGACTCTAAAAATATTAATGCAATGGGTTTTTTTTTAACAACTTTTAAAAGTTCATTCAGTTAAAAACTATCGATTTGTGTTAAATAATATTACACCATTTGATTTTTCTCACCATTAATACCTACAAGAATATACTGTATATTATTATATGGAAAATTCTGGAATCCATAATCAGATGTATAGCCAAATCTTTACATAATATAGTATTTTCACATCTACGGTACTAAATTTTCGACTGACAACATTTTAGATCATTAAAATTTGATATAATTCCTTTTTAATAAAAACACCTTTTTTACCTAACAAAAACAATAAAAATATTTGAACGGTGTGGTTTCATGGGAACTCCAAATTGAGCAGCCAACTTGGTTAGCAGCTGGTAAAATTACCAATTCGTCAAAGAAATTGCTTTTTTCGCAAGGCATACCAATCATTCCATTTAGTTTTTCTTTTGTGTTTTTTTTTTTTTGCTCTGTAGATTTTATTTAAATGTAACTCACCCTTTCCGATAGTTGAGTTTCGATAGAGTAAAATAAGGAAAAAAAAGTGTTTTACGTCTACATATTTGCGAGGCGAGATATTTAGCATTTCACCGACGATCTGAGCAAAAGTGTATGTCGGAAAATTCAGTAAATAGAAAATTCTAAGAGTGGGTTCACTTTAAGATTTGCATGTGAAAATTGGTCTGCTTCTCAGCAAACATTTTCATTTACCCCCTCTAAAAAAAAAAAAAAAGGTGGGTTAAAAAAACCGTTTACCAAACATATGGTGCGGCAAAGCTAACACTCGAGGCGTCATATTCAATATTGGGTTTTTCGACGTAACAGATGCACGCGCCCTCTGTTATTTTTTTTTTTTAACAAAAAATAAATAAATTAAAATTGCTTGAGGAATTGATACTTGAATTAAAATTTATTTATTTACCTCTTTATTTATGTATGTTTGCAGGCGGAACAGTTAACATTTCTGTTCATCATGTTCGTTCTCATAGTTTTGGGCAACAGCGCTGTTCTGTTAGCGCTAACACTTTCGAAAAGCAAGAAATCGAGAATGAATTTTTTCATCACTCATCTGGCGATAGCTGGTACGTCAAAAGTACAGGGTGTCTTAAATAACGTCATTTCCAATTTTCCAGTTCTTTATCTGGATTTTGGTATCGATTACTAAATTATCAATTAACTCGAGTCATCCTGTATATTTCATTACATTATTTTCTTAAATTTTAATTTAGACATGATATATTAAATATGTTAACCGTGTATGACTTCATATCAATCTTATTATACGTTAATCCAATTTAAACCAATTGAATTAGAACGGTTAAACAACTTCAACATCGTGGCCAAAAGTCGATTAAATGTAATACACTCCGATAGTCACGGATGAATTCAACTTTGTGGCCCATGTTGACCTTTGTCTTGTATGGGATATAATAGCCAGTCGTGAATGAGCAATTGTGTATTGAACGTTCCTAATAGAGAAACACACACTTGAATGTTTTCCTAATGTAGTTTAGTGGTCAATGGTTTAGTGGTCAGTGCTCAATGGGAACTTTGTGACCAAATTTTTTGGACATAATGCGTAACGGGAACTCAGTGGTCACAGTTAACTTTGTGGCAGTTTTAAAAATGTGTATAATAAAAGATAATAGTCACTTTAAGAAAAAGTTCAACTTTGTGGCCACTGTTGAAATGAAAGCCAATGGCCACTGCTGAAAATTGAACTTCGTGACCACTGTTAAAAATGTTGAAGTTTGTGGTCACATTATTTGCAATCATTGTCAACGGATTCAATTCTGAGGTCAAGATATTCATTGTTGCACAAAATAACGTCAGTTAAAAGTTAAACTTTGTTGCACGTTATTTGTAATAAAAGCTATTGGACCGAATTGAAACTAGGGCCCCATGTACAATACATTAATAGGGCCCGTGTAACTTTCTCTAATTGGTCTAGTAATATTATTCTTAGTCAATGCCTAGACCAGCGGTTCCCAAACTGGGCGCCGCGGCTCCCTTGGGAGATGCGAAATTTTTTCTGAGGGGCTCAGCTGTTAGTATTAATTGTAATTATCACTTATTAAAAAACAAAATTTATTCTGAAATATCCATTTTAATGATTTCTATACCCTATTAAAATAGACTTTCATGCAAATTTTTAAACTCGAAAAACTTTGGGAACCGCTGCACTAGTTTATTATAACTGATTTGATCTATTATGTGTGTAACTACTAACCAATCATCATTGAAATTATCGTTAATTAACCATTTTTATGTTTCACTGTCACTAGTTGAATGATTCACAAACTCTGTTAATGATTGAAATTTAAAGTGTATTTATACTGAGATGAAAAAGTACAGTATGGATCACGGATATCGACAGTTTAACATTTTTGACGTAGAACTACGTCTTTTCGTTTATTACTTAAACAATGTATCCAAATAATTTGAGTATATCCAAACTGTACATGTTATAATAGTTTTAATAGCAATGCTATGAATAATAGTTTCCAATCTTCATCATAAATTTATGTGTTTTATAAGTTGATTACGAATTTTGTCGACGATCTTCATGAAAAATAGCTAATTATGAAGACATTGGTATATCATGACATCCTATATAATGTGAATGATTTCCACGACTTACTACGCATGTTATAATGAGATGATGGCAAATTTTCAACGATGAAGCATTGCAAGTTGCATCAATGGATGTCATATACATTGCTAACTAAACTAACCGTTTAGTTTCTAGTTTCGACCAATTTCCAAACAGCATTATCTTACTATTTTGCACGCACATTTACATATTAACTAGAACAACTTACAAGCAACTCTACACAATGCTAAAAATACTATCATTTTTGACACAATTTCCAACTTTTTTCTAATACTAAAGCTCTACATTTTCTTGGATATACTATATAGAGTTTAACGTTCATCTACGTGTTTTCTTGTTCATATTTTGAAAGGGAAATATATATATATATAAACGTCACGTTCAGAGTAACGTGCAACACCAAATCTAACATCAATACAAAGCCCACTGAAGAGGGAGGGCAAGGATTTCGTATTGGGGGCTCTAGAATAAGTCATGTTATACAGTATATATAAGGGAGAAAAAACGTTAAAAAATACAAGACCATTATCTAGCAACATATCTAACAAGAACATCGGTTTAAATAGTCAACAGGTATCTCAAAGAGAAAAAAAAATGACAAACATCTTAAAGAAGAAGATAAATTTGATTTTTCGTTTTAAAAAAAATATAAAGAAGAATTTGTAATTGCTAAAACTCACCTGATTGAAAATGAGGAATATGTAGTCAAGGGGGATGGAACTAATGAGATCCAAAAAGAACCACGTCTTCAGATAATGTTTCGCTATTAGTTTGGGGTCGAGAATTACTTGTTCCGAATTATCTTGATGCATTATACCTGAAATTAAAAATAAAATAATTTTTAATATTTTTTCTGTGTTCTTCAAAAAAATTTTCTGTATTCTCAATTCGTGATGTCTGGAATTTCATCACTAGTATAATGAAACGGGGAAATTATAAAAAAAAATAATGGTGGCAAAAGAAATTCATTTTTGTATTTGTTTTTGTTGTTCTTTAAGTGGCGAAATTTATGTTAAATCACTATGAAACTGTAGTTAACACCTTATTCAGTAAATAGTAAAAAGCCCGTCAATCAACAGGCACTTTGCGTCATTCGGTGACAACACTGATAAACCGTTTAGATTTTCAGAAATGAAAATGCATTTGAAAACTTAATTTTTGCTGTAATGCCATTGAGTAGTGGGTCTAAGCCAATGAGATATAGGTAGATTCACACTTGCATTAGCACATTATTATAATAGATATCAATGTTGAAATACATTATGTAAGCTGTTGTTCTAACTCGGTAAAATTACGACTAATAAAAATACGTGTATGTACACCAAAATTAGTAATTTAAAAAGTAGTTAAAATTTGTTTATTATACACCCCATTCAAAATAGTATGTAAATTACAATACAGGGTGAGTTTTAAGTACGGTTCCATGAGAATACTACAAGGCTAATGTTGACTCGCTTGTTCTTTAGAATCTAAACAAAATTTAGATTTTGCTTCATGTATAAGATTTAGTTTTTGCACACCACCACAAGCCTGTGCTCAGTCACTCGGAGTCGCCATTTTAGAAAACGACTGACTGCAGCGCCATTATGGCTCTGACACACACTACAAAATTCTCACAGAAACTTTGAATTTCTGATTCCGTTCCACCAAGAATCACATTTGCATCACCTAAGAAAAAACATAATGGCGTTTCAAAATGATTCCATGGTGGACATCCTCTTCATCCAAAATGCTAATAACTGATTATCTCAATTTAAATTTTAAATAGCTTTGGTAATTCGCTGTAACAACCCCCTCGAAATAAAAACCTACCCTCGTTTGTTTTAAATAAGAAAGTTTGTTTTACGTCATCATGAACAAAACGAAAACATACACTATACATACATACTAACTAATCATAATAAAAACTAATCAAATAACAAATTTTAATAAAAAAGTTGTATTTTTTAAAAAAAAAAATTGACCATTAATTTTTTTATGATCTTTCTAATTTCCCTCATGACACTGCGCATATCCAAAAAAATAAAATTGCTATCGAAATTACCATTCACCATTGAACTTCACCATTGCATAAAAATGTATGGGTCGATGTTCCTTCGTGAACACTAAAGATTTAGGATGGTATCCACAGAAGAAAAAACACGATGGTGGAAGATAAATAACCTTTTATTCCGCTTCGCAGCACGTTTTACGATGAAGCAATCTATACAGAATATGAACAAAAAAAAAAGAACGAGAAGAAAAACCTCTGGGATTTTGGCAAATTGTTCTCAGCAGAGGAACTTTGACCACTTGTGGCCCCTTTTCCATTGTTACATCATTTGTCAATCCGACCATCTTTATGAAATATGTACAATAATACTCGAGAGACCCAAATGTATAAACTATTGCTCAAGGTATCATTAAGTATACACTATTTAAAGCTATACACTTCTTTAAGGTATTCTTCACAAATACTTTTAAAAAATACACACGATTACATACGTACTGCAGCTTTTTATGCAATAGAATATAAAAGATAAACTACAGCTACAAATCGACATAAACTTGTACAGTATGTATTAGCCAAAAAAGCATTTTGTATTCACTTGTTTGTATTCACGTGTTTCATTTGTTTTTAGCTGTAGTTATGCATAATATTATACTAGATGTAAGTCCGTCAATAATGAGGAGAGGGGGGAATAAGATACGTAAAGTAATTTTTTAAATCATTGGTTTATTATGTACTTTTCAATAAATCACAATGTTTTTCGTGAATGCTTGACGATATCAATAATATCTCAAACACTCGCATACGTTTCATTACCTTTTATTTCGAGTTTGATCGAATATTTTATAATAATGGTAAATAACAATTTTAACTCCATGTAATTGAATGTCACACAATTATATTTCAAAATTTCAATACACAAAATCTTTATTTTGTTTTAAATCACGTTCATTCTCTATGCGCATAGATTCCTCTGATTGCTCACTAATTATTAGATCCATACATTTATTATAAATACCATCTTGAAGATTACCTTTTGTTTTGACATTTCCATCGCACCACAGACAGAGACATAGTTTTACTCGGCATTATAAGCAAGCTTAACTTCAAAGCTATTTACGATGTTAGTGTTTATCTCTTTTGTACAAAGCAGATTGTTATAACAATATAATTTAAAAAATGACAAAATTATTATATTTGTTTTACGGTATTGTTTATATAAACGTTAATTGACCGAACGAAGTGAGGTCTATGTTTCGAGAAGTAGGACGGAATGGCAGTCGTCTGTGTGTGTGTGTGTCTGTG
>JAQIWH010001579.1:0-30541 GCA_034695005.1 Cryptops parisi
TTTTTTATTTCGGAATTTTCACACACGGTGGCGCTGGTGAGGAAGCACGCGCTTGTAAAAAAATTCTTTACTGGAAGCAAGATTGTTTCTATAGAAACAACCTTGCTGGAAGAAACAATTGCCAAATTGTTGTAGAAAGATTGCCAGATTGTTATAGTTTGTTAGATTGTTGTTGTTGTTGTTGTTAAAGAAACATAACTAGTGAGGAGGAGGCGCAGGAGGAGGAGGAGGCAGATTTAACATTTTATAACAATTAGATACTGTGTACTGTATTTTGAATATACTGCGCTGAGTTTTCGTTGGTTTCGGTTTGAGTAACTATTTCTCGGGTATTTACCAATACCAAAGTTATTTCTATTCATGATGCTTAACAGAAGTAATCTTGCAATCTTGGCATTGGTATTGCTTCAATTTTTCCCGCGCCGAATAGTCCCATTCCGGATTTCGGCAATGTATGAAAGGTTTAAAGCTAAGCCTAAATTTGGCCTAAATATTTTGGAAATGGAAGAAATGTTGGCAACAAATCTAAAGAGTTGTATTGTATACAAGATGTTATTCTATACTTTGTCAAAAGAGGCATTCTATAAAATGTCTGAATTCTTTATATTACCGGTGACATATCGATATATGCGGATGATTTTGTCAGGCAAACAGCTTTGAAAAGGTAACAATACTATTCTGTGCCATTAGCAGTTTTGACAATAAGTCAAACGAGTTTTTAAATTCAAACAAGTTAAAAATCTAACGAGTTTAAAAATTCTTATACAGTATAATAATTGTTTTAGTGAATTGTGCAAATGTTTGCCCAGAAATCCCCAGATTTCCATACACTACACATATATTGATACGTTCTAACATGAATATCGAATTTTTTTCCAATAATGGGATTAACCCCTACATTGATGACAGGGCAACCCCAAAAGCTAAAGACTCATCTGTAAGGACTTAAAACATTTTACTCAAAAATGTCTTGCCTACCTCACATACAGGAATATCGATATACTGTATTCGGATATAAAAATCGATGTTTTTCAAAAGAAAAGGGATCCCCCCCCCTGTTTATGTATACGACCCTGTAAAGAGCAAGCTGAATTAGTGAACGAATATGATTTAGTCTGGATCTGGTGTACCACTAAATAAGTTGGGGACAAATTCATTTTGACCAGATTGGAATGCAAGCAAATCAAACTGTGAAAGCGGACATGACATGACATTGAACATTGAGGTATGTTTCATTGGAAAGTTTAAGTTTAAGAAGCATGTGGAAAGATAAGGATGTGCGCTATTTGTTGCTGACCAATAAGAATATCGTATGCGATGTATGCACAAGGGGTAAGCTGGTAAAGCAGCCATGTCGAGCAATTGGTAAAAAACATTTTAATCAAATCTTGAAATTATGGCATGTGTCTCCAATTGTGCCTGTGTCCTTTGGAAATGAAAACCACGTGCAGTAGTAGATAATGATAACTGTATGCGGGATTTCGTGATCGAGCAGGAGAATTGATCACCTGTAATTTGCCATAACGCAATTGTGTGGCTGAGATACGTAATCAAATAGTTATTAATGGAGATGACTCGTACCATGCTAGTGACTTTGCAGCTTCCATACGAGTTCTGGCGGAAAACGAAGACCGAGGTGTTTATTAAAAATAGAGAAAGGCAGGAGTACATGGCGAATGGAGGTGTGAAGTGGAAGGGCCTTGTGGTAGTCTGATGGTTAAACCATTTATCTCTGGTGTGAGAGGTCCTGGGTTCGCCTCCCGCTCATGCCATATGGATTCAGTTTGGGATCTGACACCACGGAGGTACGTTTTCTTAGGGTACTTCCGTTTCCTCCTGCTTCATAAAATCCTATTCTATATTCATCACCCTCACCTCATCATTATTTCTGTAGTTTCTGATTTAATAAAGTGTAGACTAAATAATAATAATAAGTCAGAGGGCCAATCTGGTGACAAAATTTATGGAGTGGACATAAACTAACTGTAGTTTCTCAAACAATTTGGATGTTTAGCACACATGTGCAGAAAGAAGCCAGGGTGGGAAACTGGACATCAGAGCAATCGTGATAGGTTGTTTTAAACGTAGAAAAGCATATACAGTAAGTAGTCTATAAAATTTGTATTCCAAATCAGAAAAATATTTTGGAAAGCAGAGATGTTTAGTTTAATGAAACGAAATTAGAAGTGAAACTGATTGGAAAAGAAAATAGTAAAATTTTGAATTGAAGATGTAATATAATGTGCTGAATATTTGTGAATAAATGCTAGAACTTGGAGTCCACGTTGAGAAACAATGAACGGCAATGAGAAAATGAAATAGATAGTGATGGTTGTGTGTGTGCGCAAACGTGATACAATTGGCATTGGTTACGACAGAGTTTGACCCATTCTTGAGAAACATACAAAAAGTCAACACGCAGATAGTGAGAGACCAACAGTGAACCATAGAGGTGAAATAGAACCCCAAGACTAGGAACAATTAGCAAAAAAGATTTGACGAAGGAGTAGGAAAGACTAGAAAATGAACAAGATCTGCCAATCGCCAGTGTAAGAAGATGAGAGAGAATACGACGAAGAAATCAACTAGGACAGACAGCTGATGCGCATGCACTAATGTTGTTTGAGATGAGAGAATCAAATGAGCAAAAAATGTGATTAAATGGGTACCCCATCAAAATAACCCAAAACAAAAGAGCCCCGACGACAAAATAGCCCAAGACAAAACTGCCCAATTCAAAATAGCCCAGGTCAAAATAACCCGGGCTAAAATAGCCAGGTTTATTTTTTTGTCCTGATACCGGCAGTGGGATGCACGCAAAAACCAGGATGGGACCTACGACTAAGTTGTTTGACCAGTTATTCGAATTGAAACGAGAATTTTGATGCCCATAGTGATGAAGGGAGCCCAAAATATGACGTGACCATTTTGACGTGAAAACTACATTTGTGCATATTGACTTGGATCAAGAAGTACAGTACAAGACACGTCCAGAAAGTAAGAACCTGATAGGTGTTAAAAGTGTACAAAAAATTTTTTTCTAATAATTAATGCCCAAGTTACTACATGCATGACACTATTTTTCTACATATCTGCCAAATTTATTGAAGTATTTGTCGTATTGTACCACCACTTTTTTGTATTCCTTAGTTAGTTGAAGGAACTCGCCGCCAAGCTGTTCAGCCATACGTTGTCGGTTCTGAGTTACTCGATGCAGCTTCTTAAAGGTTGCACAGTACGATTCTGCATTAATGTTCGTCTCCTAGTTCATGACGTCATACTTTTGCGGTTCGGTCCCAGAAAACCGTGGCCATGATTTTGGGGAGGCCAGAGTCATAGCCTAGTCTAGGGAGTGATGCAGATAAAAACACGTTGTACAGCAGTGGCTAAACAGCTTGGCGGTGAGTTACTTCGATGAAGGAATGTGGTGTCACAAAACGACAAATTTTTCAATTTATGCGGCGACTATGTAGAAAAATAGTGTCATGTTTGGTATGTAGCAACATTGTGCGTTGAATTTGTCTAAAACACCACTTTAATACATTTTTTGACATTGACACCTATCCGGTTCTTGGAACGTGTTTTGCACGTTTTTAAAGAAATTTTTCAAAACAAGCAATTTGCACTGAATTCGCTATGTTTTGGAGCAAATAACTAAAAACGTGCGTTTCGCACTGAGAGGTGAGAGCAGCCCGTTTTCAACAAATTTCTCAAAACTGGTTATTTATAAATTTTTTAGATACATACAGAAATAATTCAAGAACTATTTCAGATTAAGATAGTACAAAGACATGTACAAAAGTTAGTATAGTAAACTTGTCTCTTGTGACTTAAACAAAAGATTTTACAAGCAAACACACATAACGCAATTTGTCAATGTTAAACTCTTTGATCATGCTTATTACTGTATTATTATCTACACACTAGTCAAACTTCAGTTTCGGATTAAATCACAATGCTGCATTAAATTGCCCATTTACTTTCATTAAAAAAATCACATTTTATTATATGAACTATATGTAATATAAGTCTATAATACAATACTTTATTATGTATATAAAGATAGAGTCCAGAATGCAAAGCTCTGCTCTTTAGGGTTAACATCACTAGTTCCATGTTCTTATAGCTAGTCCCATGGAGATAGAAGGTAAGCTTTTATCTCACCTTCTATCCAGGCTAGTACTAAATCACCCCAATTAATTCATGTTTGAAAACTTTTCTAGATATTTAGAATTATGATCTTCTTAAATATCAACAACACAGGCACAGCTTACTCACCCAGTTTTCCCAAATGTACTTTCGGATCCGAGGCAAGTCTATTGTTCCTTCCATGATAAGGAACCTTGTTAAAATTCCTGCCCATGGAGAATCCTGTGCAAACAGCGTTTCAGGACCAGTCAGAAGTGTAACTTCGCCATATCGAACCCGAAGAATCCACACGATGAGCCACCGGAGGCAAAAGAACATTATCCGTGACAGCACAACCACAAACAGCGGAGGATACAGCAAGATGCAGCATAGTGTTTTGATGAGGTATGGCTTCACGCGTATGAACCATCTAACCAAAACCGATTTTTGGTACATCGGATCCGTGATGGCGTCATACCACATGTTGATTGTGACAGCACTAAGCCTAAATAAAAAAAATCATATCAGATTAGTCTAACAATTATGGCACATGTATTGTGTATTTAATTATGTGTTAAATTCAATTAACAGTAGAGTTGGTGACCAAATAAATGAACATGTACAGTGGTATCAATAGGGCGTGCGGATCGCACCGAGTGATACCATCAGAGGTGTGATACCTAAAAACTAGCAAAACCTTACAAAAAGTATTTGATATCTTAAGTACCGGTACATAAAGTACGTAATATAACAACTGTTCATTCATTAGTCATTAGTCATTACACATAGGAATAAAATGAGCACAATTTATAATGATATAATGGCAAACTACATCATTATGACATGATTGTAAATATTTATGATTAATAAAAAAACCCATCTTTACTAACATATAAATGTAAAAGTCCGTCTGTTTGTTTGTGACTTCACCACGCAAAAACTACTGCTCCGATTAACTTGATTTTTTTGTCAGCATATTACAGGTCCCAGATAACATAGTAAGTAAGATACATCCAGATTAAATGTAAGCTTCAATAACTAATCTCGGATAATCACGATATTCTTATAAATTTTGTGCTGCGGGCAGCAGTGTGGAGCAAGTGTTGCACCTGCGCATGACGTGCCACGATAGTGGTACGTCATGGCCCGCGCGCGTTGGTTGAAGACAGCATCAAGCGCGAGCGCGAGTTTGCACTCCACATTCTGGATTTAAAAAAATTTTGGTTAAACCCAAGCTTTTTTGATTCCCGTTTTAATTGTTTAACTGTAAAACGACTGCGATCGAAGCTGCGGGTACCGCTAGTTGCATCTAAAATCAGTATATTGCTGCACTGAGTTTTATTTATTTTTTGTTGAGAAATAAACACAACTGTTCATTTGAGTGACACTAAAATGACTGCCTATAAAATGTTTGTGCAATGTTTAAAAATTGTTTTTCATAACGATATCCCTGTTGTTAGTTATAAAACCGCAAAACACCCTTCATAAGACCAGCTTAAATGTACTGTATCAATATACGACGTAACAATAACAAGGCTAATATTCTATTTACATTCGCATCAATATTGGCCAATTAACTGTACCTAAGTTTACGGTCTAAATAAACCTTGGGAGGTTTGTGTAGGCTAGGGTAGACTGTGTCTATGCGTAGTGTAATGCTGGAAAGCCTCCAGCTGAACAATAAGCTGTGCTCGGCAGAAAAATACAGTATTATCAAGCTGTAGCAATTCGCTGTGTTATACAGCTTCGTTGTATAACAACACAGCTGTACAGAAAAGTTGCCAATGTCTTTGCTTCAAAAACGAAATTAGCTGGTATATTGGTGATTAAATCATGTCATGCAATTAAGTGAACTCTATAGCCCTCCCTCACTGACTTCTCTAATATCATTCTAGCAAAAACATCTGGTGTCACCAAAAGAATTTTCACATGCTGAACTTTCTAATGAATGACATGCCCATGGCGTTTTGCATAATATAGAGTGTACACAAATTATCTGACACATTTCAAATTAATATAAAATAAAAACTAAACCAGGTAATTACAAACGGTTTGCTATATCTGATAGGATTCCTCAAAAAGTTTTTTTATTATTTGGAATTAACCAACATTTTAATTTACCTAGTTATTAACGCCGTTACAATATCTGAGACATATTCGATCTCTCTCCCAACAGTATTCCCGCTTTGACGGTCGCAATGGCAACTGTGACCTGCAAACACCAATGAGGGAGGTCTCCGTATTGCTGGAAAAGAACTTTTCGATGCAAATTTGCAACTTGCGGGGCTACAATGCCTTCTAACATATCGAGATAATTAACGCCAGTAATGGTTTTTTCAGCAAAGTAAATTGGACCTATGACACTTTTGTGCATGACAACACTACGTGTTAACTTTGGAATTGTCTTTTTCGATTTCTAAATTAAAAAAAAAAATTTTTAGTTTTTTTATCAGATATAGCAAACCATTTATAATTATCTGATTTAGTTTTCATTTTATAGTAATTTGAAATATGTCAGATAATCCGTGTACATCCTGTATAATAACATTTTTAAAGCCGCCGATCCAGGGTTGACAGTGACACCATGAGTTACAGCACTGGGTGTCATTAACCCTAGTGATGCCACTGAAGACATACAAATACTGTATGTTATGCAAATGAGTTATGTAATATGCAAATTATAGTGTTTATACCGTATATATTTTTTATATATCGCAAGCAATGACGAGTTTTAATTCCCACTTATTGGTATATTCAATAAACGTTTGACTCAGATTAAATTTTGTATTCATCTCCCAACCCGGATAGGAAAATTCATTCCAAACAATTCAAACCCTGTCCCGCACAATTCTCACACTGCCGTAGTTGTAAAGTATCTTCACCATACACATCACAAGTTTCTATGAGCTTGCACAGTCTTTTTTCTTTTTCAGACTACAGCAAAATATGACGAAACTGTTCGTTTTGAGTTTTTATTTTGAAACGATGGCAAATAAAAAATTGTTAACTGTTAACTAATGTTAATTGTTAATTGTTAAATAAAATTCGTGTACCATCGTTTTTTTTAAAATAGGCCTGAACTGTCAGCTGCCAAGTTACATAATGAATTTGCGGATTAGAATGAAGTACAGTACCAGTAGTTACATTTGAGGACATGAAAAAAAAACGCAATGACTTTTTGGCCAACCTAACACGTGTTTTCTCCATTTTTACAACGTTTTATTCAACTTGACTTGGCCGTTGTTTGTGTCGTGTGATTGTGTTTGTTTGATTCAACATCTTTGCGATTTATTTTGACTCACTTCCCGATATCCCAAAAAGCTCAAGTTTAAAACGTAACCACAGTCTGCGGAACATTTAATTCTATTAAATTTTGACGGATCGATGTCGTGTCAATTTCGAGAAAATAACACGAAAAATGTAGATCGTGATCCCAAAGGGAGTCGCTTAAATGAATGTGAAGGTAACAAACAGACAACAGTGAAATCATGACAAACAGATAACTCACGACAACAGTAAAATCTTTCTGGGCGAGCTACGCCCGAAAATGAATTCAAAATCAAGTTGACAATACTATTGTAACGTAAACAAACCTCTGATTACGTGATGAAGCAAGAAAACGTTCGTAATATATACCTACAGTATATGAGTATATAGCAGGGGTCGCGTAAATTGTTTTCGGGTAAAAGGAATTAAAAAGCCTTGAGCTTTACGATGATTTTTGTTACAAATCTTAGCCGATTTTTTTCAAACTACTTTAGTTAAATTCATTACATTTAGCGTTTCTCAAAATGTGTTCCGTGAAACCCTAGGGTTCCGTGAGAACCTTCTAGCTAGGAAATCCTTAAATATTATTTTCATAATCCACATAATATTTAATAATGTCATGATCGTGGGAAATATATTTAAAATGCCATTCTTGTGTCAACGGTGAAATAACAAGAAATCTACTTTGTTGTTTTGTTTTGTAATGATATTTAGAATTAAAAAAATGTTTTATAATAAAATAAAACAGAAGAAAACATATCTAAGTGGAACGAAATTTGATACACAAATTCAGAGGGACAAGAGAGGGGGTCGACGAGGGAAATAATTTTTACCAAAGAACTCATGTCCAAAAGTAATCGCATGTGCTAGGCGTCGTCAAAAAGCTTGTACAAATAAGGGACACGTCAAACATTTTTGCATTTTAATATGGCAAATACACTACATCGGTGGAATAAGTTACAAGAACTGTTCAAAAGTATGGTCTTCTACTTGAACGCACGATGTTCAACGTCTACGCCATTGACTGCCTAATCTCGCTCAAATAAGTCCTCCTCAGAGTCAGACTCAATAAGAATCTCGTACACCTGGTTTGACTTGTGCCTCATTTATACACGTACTTTGACAATGAATAGCACTTAGCGTGTGCAATTTTGGACATGGGTTGATTGGTGACAATCACTGGCGGATTTATATATTCTATATTACGGGAAAGGAGGAGTTTAACACCACCGACCCCCAGAACTAGTTCATTGACGTGTTGTGTTTAATGCTATATGGATGTTTTCGTGAAAGAGAGGAATAAACGGCAAAATTGTGCATAGTTTAGAATTTAAACACTCAAACTGACAAACACTCATTTGAAGTTTGATTTACCACGAAAAAGATGGAATTTTTAGACATATTTGTCATGAAATTTCAGGTAACCCCTCCCCCCTTAAACCGGTTCTAAATTCGCCACTGGTGATAAATATTCTCCTCTCCTGTCCCGTCTGAATTTGTGCACGAATTTTGTTTTACCCTGTATAATTAATTTTTAAAAATTTCAAGTTGGATAAATGTGTCAAAACTTTCAGGATGGATAAATGTGTTAATAATTTCTGCTTGAATTTCTATTACACGGTGAAAATTATCGATAGATATAATCTACTTTTCCCTACAAAAATTTATTTATGAAAATATATTTTAGGAGGGGTTTCTCAAAATTTTATAAGAGTATTAAGGAGTCCTCAGACAAAAAAGTTTGAGAACCGCTGGATCACATCAACGAGACAGAAAATGTATATAAAGTTAATCGCGAAGTTAAATTATATTATTTTGGCAATTGGATTTCTTTTTTAGGTGCTGTGTTTAGAGTCAACTCCTGCGACATGGTCTAGCAATTTGCGACATTTTTTTAACAGTTCAAGCAGTTCACTGACCATTTTTTTGTTTATAATAATCGTACCATCGCGAGTTAACTTTAAGTAACGATAACTTTCACTGTTGCGGAAGGAACTTTTCTAAGCAACATGGAAAGCATCTCAACACCGCCCTAATGAAAACAGTTTTACTTGCTTCTGCTGACATTTCGGTTATGGCCTACTGGCCTGAATCGGAAAGCAGATTTTTTCAACCCATTTCTAATGGTAGGACGTTAACCTTGACTACAGCTTCGACTGAATCATCAGAAGTGTTGTTAGTAATAACTGCTGCAGGTTCATCAGACAGGAAGTAAAATGTCTTTGGGCGTTTACTTGGTAAAACAAATATTAAAAAAAATGCAAAAAAAGTTTTAAAAAATGGACGTTTTATAGTTCATTTACTGGAAGTCATTCAAAGAAAATGAGGAAGAACACTTGTTGTTTGTTTGTTTGGAGAATAAACAAAACTCATTTTTTGAAGCTGTTGTTTAATGACAAATCTGACTATTTTATGAGATTGGTTTCTTTTTCAGTTTATATATGGATAACAAATTTGATCAGTTTCCACTTTGACTAGTTTATTCATTCCAATAAGTGAGAATAGTTAGCAATTATGATACAAAAGATCATTAGTGACGTGTGAGTTACGCCACAATGCATTATTAAATTTGGTCCTGAAATGCATTTTATTATAAAGCCTGCAGTACTATAGTCTGAAGACTTAAGTCTGAATCGTGTTCCGGTCATGCTTTATTTATTTATTTATTTTTTTTGGAAATTTACCTTTGAGGGTAACATTTTTATTTAAAAAAGCAAGAACAAACAAAATAAACAGCACGTCCCCCTAACCTTAAATACATAATTTTAAAAAATGTAACTGCTCTTCAAATTGCTAATTTTTAATTTTTGATTAGCATTTACATTTTTCAAAAACAAAGCAAACTATGCAAACAGTTAGATATGAACTAATACAGGAACAATGTCACTTTCTTGTGGGAAAACGGTGCACGATAATAATAGCATAGGTACTGTACAGTAGGCCTGTTCATATACATATACAGTAAAACATCGATTATCTGAACGTCATTGGTTATGCGAACGACCGGTTATCCAAACAGACGTAATCGAGTAGATATGCAGAGATTTTACTAAAGTTTTGCCAGTCGTTCGTTCGAGTGGCTAGTGTTCTGAACATATTTATTTAATTTTATTTAATCATTTCAATTAAAACAATCCAAATAATACACGACAAAAACACACAAAAACATCAAAACAAAATAATACACAAAAAATAGAAAAACTCAGTCAATCAAATTGATGTGCTTAAAAAACGATTTGTTAAGTGATGTGCAGATATTTCAGTACAGTATTTCAAATGCAGTATTTCATTTTCCTCCTGTTAAATAAAACGTGGTTTACACATAAAAATTCACACCGGAAGCGAACGGTATTATCCATGACAGACAAATTTACCATAACTGAAAGTTCTTAAAGCAAAGAACTTGATAAAAAAAACTATTTTTTTAAAAAATTTGTATAATATACCGTAATACTGTATAAATTTGAACACAAAATGTTTTTTTATAAAGTAAATACCAGTTTGGACCCCAGAATACTCAAAATTGGAATACTGATTGGTAATTAATTACAATTAAAGAAGTGTTTTGATCTCAAAGCAATATAACTTTTAACGTCATTTCATTGAAAATCAAATAGAACGTTACAATTATTATTGAAGTTGGGTGAAATTTTTCATGGAATGATATTGTGGAGAATTGTGAATTGATGAGATGAATAACAAATAAAATTTCTTTTTATTTATATTATGTTCGGTCCGAGGGACCAATTGAATATAATTTACTGTATATCGATGTTTTTCCAATGGAAAATTCTCTACTCCCTCTCCCCTTTTGCATACAGTCCTGACCTGATATAGTTAGCATCTATACTATAAAGACGGTCGATTAGTTTATGCGCACCAATAAGGCTCCTAAACCGCTGGACCGATTGGAACCAAACTCGAAAAGGATAATCCCTTATGTCCGGGAATGAAAATATTAATGTTTTTATCTTCCATTTTTAGCCCCAATATTGGGGGACGGGCTAAACAACACATTTAAAAAGTTCTATAGAAGGCATTATTACGTATGGTCCCGTGGTCGAGTTGGTAGTGCGGTGCTGTTCATAAGGTGAAATTAGCAAGTTCGATGAAGGAACCTTTTTTTTTTACAGTATGTCAATAATATTCCATATTATCTATTTAATTAATAACAATTAGTCAACATACACTATGTTTATTTATCTTTTTTTAGAATTTTTTCCGTGCGGAGCACAGAAAAACACAAAATACACACAAAATATCATCAACATACCTCTTCCATACTATAATCGTTCTTCACCAATTTTTTTCACACACGCCTCTCATTTACACATAATTTCAGCAAAGACAGGGCTAAGGCAACTTCCAATACTAAGGTCCCTTTTCTGCTTGAAAATTATTTCTCCCACTTTCACATATTGTATATGTTATTCATCCACCATTCAAACATCTTTAAAACATCCTTCATACTAAATCCTTTCGCACAATTTCTTTCCCCCCAATATTCTTGAATCACTTTTAGCACCACTTTTTTCTCAATGCTCGGAAACATAAAAACTACAAATACATCTCTTTTCATTCATGCAAATATTCCTAATATCATCAACTAGTATCATCAACTTACTCACTACGTAAAAGTGCAGTCAATTTGCACGATATTAATCCCTTTGATTTGACAAATTTTAATAAGAAATTGTTTCATCATATAAATTTCCCTAATTATTAATTTGCCACTCATTGCTATGTTTATATTTTGTCAAATGTATTACAACTTCATTGTAGATATTCGTTATTCAATTTTTTTCATTTGTCGTCTTTGAACTCTGTTTTGATCCAGTTGTGGTCGTGCAATAAATAAATAAAATAAATAAATAAATAAATAAATAAACTACATTTTGCACACTTTTAATTCTACCCCATTCTTCTGGCAGATTCTCTTATCACTGCACTCAAACATTTTGCCAATTCATTTCCTGAATCATACATAGATATGTAACAACTGGTCTAAGAGGAAATCTAAATTTTTACGAAAACTCTATTTCCGGGCACCTCATTTAACTCTCTCTTTCATCTTCCATTTATCATTCTTCTCGATATTTCCCTCTTTCATAAATTCCTTAAGCAATGTTTTTACTCTACTCTCCATCTTTTTAACAGGGTTCTTTTTCACTTCAACACTTATATTGTTATCACTCACTAATTTTTCAACATTATTCTTTTTTGTCCATGACCCTACCTCCTTTATCAGCTCTAACAATAGTGTTTTAAACTCATGATTGTCTTTCTTTCACTTTCTTTCATTTTTTCCTAAACATTCTTAAATTTTATCCTCACTTTATTCTGCACCCCATTATTGTCCACCTTTCGCAAACCATCTTCAATAATCACTACCTTTTCCCTAGTCCATTTTTCTTTGCATTAATAACACCACTTTTCAAACCCGAACGTAATACATTCGTTTCATCTTTAATAATCTTTTTACCACTAATGTTCAACACTCTAACCCTACGAACTTTGCTTTTTTGAAATTTTGAAATTGATTTCTGTTGCCGCTTGTGTCTTTGTCTTGTGTCCCCTGAGGAAGTCTTTCGAAAAGAAGGTGAAACGTCGGGAATAGTTAGGTGTGTGCACTGGTCAATAAGGTAGGGAGTTTTTAGTTTTTTTGTTTTTTTATGTTTTCTCCTTACTTGCTATTAAACATGCACCGGTATGTTTTTTTGCTCAATGAAACTTTGATTTTTGTACTACAAAATGATAGTTGAATTTTCTATTGGTTTTTCATTGAAAATTTTATTTCACCGAAAAAGTAAAATATAATTTTATCCCTATAATAACGGGTGCTCCAAAATGAAGTGACATTTTAAATTTTCGGCCATTTTGTTTTAGACAGACATGTTTATTTGCTGTCATTAGTAAACGTCAATTATGGAAAGGTACACAATCGAACAACGCGTAGAAATTCCACCTTAACAGAACTTAAATCATGGAGTTTTAAAGATCAAAATGGCACCAAACTTGGGGGAAAATTACACTAGAGTCTGTCTAGTCCGACACCTCGCCAGTCCGACACGCGGTAGTAGGTCGGTATACGAAACTGTTTTTAAACTAACAAAATGAACGAGTTTCGTGTGCAATACAGTAATATGACAGTTATACTTAATAACTAACTGCTGTACATTTTTTATCTTGTTTGTACAGTGTCAGTATTATGTGGTTAGTTTTGCTAAGTTGGTGTATTAACAGCGATTTGTTCTCAAAATCTTGTAATCCGACATTTCCGACACCTGCTGGTCCGATATACGTCGGATTACAGAGACTACTGTAATTGAAGAAGTGAAAAATCCAATGTTTTCGAAACAAAACCTTTTCATCGATGCGTACGTCGTGAAATTACCACTCGAACTGAAGAAACTACAGTAAACCGGTATCTTCCTTTGTGACAGGTAGGTAGTTATGGTTTATTTCCTTTTGTAACATATCCAACAAATATTTTCACATTCATCCGTTAGATCCCACTATCAGTTTTGCCTGGGAGGGCCACCGCCACCTCCCCGATTTATTCAACCTCCTGTTTGGTCAAACTTTTCTCCACATGTACTGGGTACAAACAAAATACAGTATGACACCTGGTTGTTATGTGTTGGAATATAAAGATTGAAGTCGCTTGTAATTTGAGATGCAGGTAAAAATCGAATTTTGTTCGTTAACCAATTCAAAAGTAAAAGGAAGATCACACAAACACTGCTTATATACAATTCAACTAGGCTACTGTCTTTATTGATTTGAAAAAAAAATAGTATACTAAATCTAAGTAGAGTATAACCTACCGGTACGCAATTTGTTTTTGATATTTCATAATAAAGTAGCGTGAACAGTTACGCGTGTAAATAATTTTTAATAATAATTTTTAAACAGTTCATTATAAAGCAGATTATTTTTTTCAGGTATGGATACAACGTTTATTATGAATTTTACATTGTAAAACACTGAGAAACAAGTTGTTCAAAGTATCGATTCATCAATAAAATTATTTTAAATTAGTACGACTTCTTATGAATTATTCAAAATTAGTGTGGGTACACAATAGTTGTTGAACTAACTTAAACAGAAATCTATACTCATGGTGTCCAGTTCAGGTGCGAAATAAACATTTTCAAGCTATTGGACCGAAAACATGCCGAATTTAGTGTAAATAGCTTTTGAAAATAATAAAAAAAGCAATTAGCATACAAATTGTCTGAATCACGAGGTGGGCAATCCAAAGTATCAATCAGTACCGTACTATATCATTATACAGGATATGAAAAATAAATAATAAAATTAATGTGTTTTTGTTGCAGAAATGCCGCGCAATGTTTAAAATTTACAATGCCATGTAATAGTTAAAAACACGTTGTAAAGGTTTCCATTTTTCTTTTGTGGACATGTTTGTTGGATGGGGAACGTTTGCTTGGATGATGAAAACATTTGGAACTGATTCAATGTTGTATTTTTGTTTGTTTTGTTTTTCTTTGGCATTGAGTTTTCGTTTTTAAAACAGTGTGGTTTATGGTGGATTGCTAAGGTTGTTAAGTGAGTGTGTTGTGGAAGTCATACTGTTTATAATAAAAACCAGTTAGCATGTTGCATTGTTACATTTATTGTTGAAATCTAAAAACCAAATGTTTTTTCTCGCTCGTCCAACCAATAATAAGTTACCATGCCTTCATATTTTCAACTTGAGCGTCCTGTAATGATTCCCCATCAGAAATATTTGGGCACTTTATCACTTATTTATATTCAGTTATTATGATAGAAATTTGGATAATTTTTATAAAATCACAATATCGTAAAGTGTCCATGTTGCACACAAAAATCACAACGATACTTCGTATATGAGTAATCTTAATATCAATCATTAATATGTCAATATTTCTATTTCTGGTTTACATAATAATACATATAACACGGGTTTTGGCTTATGGTGACAATGAAGAGACGTTTTATGAAAATCTCTGTCTATACATCTATTGATCGCTTAGTATAATACCCGTGCTAGAGCACGTGGAGCTAATGATTTTGTTTTAACACTGACGTTGCTACGGTTTTCTTTGTGTGCCAAGATAGTCATAGAAACATATTTCCACGGACAGATAAAAAAATTTGCTTTAAATACAGTACCGTAGTTTAATAACAGCAGCTATGTAAAAACTTGGTTAACAAAAGAATATCAAATCACATTCGTTTATTTTATTTTTTTCTTGAATGGGACATTAGTGTATTTTGTGTTATTAAATGGAATTTAAGAAATTGTATTGTCTTGGTGGGTGAGCATTTATTGTTTTACTTGTAATTGTCAGCATGTCTTGTTTAACAATTTGCACCCACTGAAAAGCAAAAAAATACAGTAAAATGTCGATTATCCAAACTAATTGGGGGCCATGGGTGTTCATACTTTATAATCGGATTTGTTTGCTCGTTTTCATTTTCGCGCGTTTGTTTGCTTTGTTAGATCATTTGTTTGCAATCGGACTTATCGGACTATTGCAATTATCTTATATGCAATAGTTTATGTGCATATAAGAAAACATTTTCTATGTTTTTATAAAGTTTTCTTGGCCTTTCAGTTATTGTAAATTTGTCTTTCAGGATAAAAATACTGTTCGCTTCCACTTTGGCATTTTATTTACCCTTGTCCCCCGAAGGGAAGTAAATAAATATCAGACACGGGCTATCCAATCTAATATACAGTAGGCCTATACGACTGGCACAAATTTAAGTGGAATTCCTGCACATCTGCTCGATTAACGCTGTTCGTTTAACCGGTCGTTCGCATTACTGACGTTCGGATAATCGACGTTCTGCTGTATATTAATCTTGTTGCCTACTTTTACTTTTAACTTTTTTGTATTTTATCTGATTCAAAGAGTCATTATGAGTAAATTAAAAAAGTAGAAATAAAAAATGGAAGAAAAAGGGTAGGAAAGATAGCATTTAGAAACGATGTCAGTGACAACTTTCTTGGCTAAAAGAGAATCTCATTCTAAATGCATCTTCATTTTCCATCAATCCATAAAGGTCTTCCCCAGGAATCTCCCTTCAGTGACCTAATATTTATTGTTTGTCAATGACCTTTTGTTACAATTTAAAAATAACAGCTGTTATACGTTAGCTGACAATTTGATATATTTAACCAGTTCAATCCTCTTGAAACTTTATTCGATGAATCACAAAACACTATTCATAAAACTTACTACTTGGGTCGACAACAATGATCTCATACTAAATGAATCAAAATGCGTTTACATTTGCATTCATCGCCCACAAAAGAAAGTCTCTCATTTTTTGAATCAATATTCGTTTAATTTAAATAATATTCCACTTCATTATTCTCCCAAACTAAAAATTCTCGGACTTTTGTTCGATGAACATCTTATTAAAAATTTTAGCAAACAAATTGCTAACTATACTGGTTTTAGCATAAAATACAGTGGGACCCCGTGGTGGCCTGGTGGTCAGAACGTTTACCTCTGGCGACAGTAGCCCGGGTTCGCCTTCCACTCGTGCCATGTAGATTCAGTTCGGGGTCTGACATCACGGGGCAGGTTTTCTCGGGGTTCTCCCGTTTCCTCCTGCATCATAAAACTCTGTTTCACGTCGTTTATCATCCTCATCTCAACATTATTTCTGTATGTCTTATTTCCATAAAGTCTGAGGGCCAAATGACATAGCTGTAAAGCCAGTTGGTGCTCTCGTTAAACTCCAAGTAGGCTACCTACCTACCTCAAATACAGTAGCTCGTTTTTCCGTTCTAATATTGGTTTATTTAAAATTTCTTTGTTGAAATTTTTACTACATATCTCTTAGCCGTGTTTTTTCTTTTTTTTGTGTTAATTTTTAAACCTAAATTGAAGATAATTTTTTCACACTTATCTTCCATCACCTCCTGTCATGTTATTTGCCTCAACTTGGTTTTGATCTTCTCCATTTGTGAACCTTGTAACCACGTTTAAACTTTGTATTGATGGCAAAAACGTTTTGTCAATTTTGATAAATCTTTTCATTAATTTTTGCTAATAAATGTAAATCGCTAAAAGTAAAAGTAAATCGTACTTTACGTAATAGTAAAGTTTTACTATTTACTTTACGTAAATTACGTAAAGTTCGAGAAAGATTTTCGTAAGTTACGTAAAGTACGTCATTACGTACTTTACGATTTACTTTAAATCGTAATTTACGTAAAAGTAAATCGCTAAACAAGATATTGTTTAGAAATAAGCAAAACAAGATATTGTTTTGCTTATTTCTTAAAATCATTTTCATGAAATATTATACATATTTTTACACCTCTTTCGTAGTGTTCAATTTTCACTTCAAGTTTAAGTGACATTGCAACTTTTAATATAAGCGCTTTTCATTGAGTTATATCATTCCTAGTTTTTTTACTGTTATAATAATCTATTTTCAAAATTATTCTGAATTTCATATTCTCGTTATTTATGGAAAATGTTTTCTCTGAGAGTTGTAACGGCCATATAAGAGGTTTACCGTTTGGTCGCCTTTTTCTGTGTCCATTCAACACTTTCTTCTTATTTTCACTAACCTTATTCTAGCATATATAAATTTTTTGCTGTCATCATTATTTTTTACACAGAAATAAACATTTTAAAATAAAATAAAATAAAATAAATTTTTTTTTGCTCATCTACTCCTACTGTAATATTCGATTGACCTCGTTTTCTTTGTAATTAGAGCGTTCCTTCTTTAAGTTTAAGTTATGCAACAGTGCAAAAAGAATTTTTGAGAAAAAGTGTTTTCTGACTGACAAGCTAAACTTTTTCCTTCATAAATATTTCACTATTTCCTAAATTAGAAATCATCCTCAAAATATCAAAATAACAGACGTATTCAATTGTTATACTCTTTATATTAGTTTCACTTGTGAGTGAGTGAGTGGTGAGTTTTTACATACAAAAACGAAACGATTCGATGGATTTTGATAAATGAGGTGACTATGGGTTCGTCTTAGTCTACCGGGTGACACTAGCTATATGTCGTCAATAGAAAACCAATATGGCGTACGCTACATGCTATATATATGCATTATTCTTTAGACTCTTCTGCAGACTAAATGGCTTTGTGGATTTTGATGAATGTGTTGTTCATGGATCCATCTTAGTCTCAAAAGTAACACTGACTATATGGCATCAATAAAAATCCATTATGGCAGATGCCAGTATTTAAAGAGTATGCTTGAAAAAGCATTTTTAATGTACTTGTTAGTAATAACAAACGTATTTTAGTATACTGTACTGTTGTAGATGGCTGAGGGTGTTGTAAATAAACTATATTATAACGCCTAAACTCCTTAATCCGAATGACGGTAATCATTTATTTTTTGTGTTGTGCATAAATTAAGGAGATCAAATTTGCCAAAATAAAAAGTTATGCTCAAACAATAAATATAACTTCTTTTTTTAAAGTTTTCGGTATTAACATGTAGATTACAGAAAGTTAAATTGTCAGCTTACAAAATTTGATGTCATCACTTCGCATTTCAAGTGTACCAAGAGCTTGTAACTCGTCTCTTCGATGGCTCGAAGGTCGAATGCTATGTGCAGTACTTTACTGTTAAGTTGTTGTAATTACTGTCTGTAGCTTATTGTAGTAGTTACTGTACTGTAGTTCACTGTAGTTGGACACAAAGGAATATTAGAGTTGTCAAAGGTCAACTTTGATTGTGTCAAAAGTAAAAACATTGACACGATCATAAAAAAAGCTCATAAGTATTCAACTGACAAGTTACCCCCCCCCCCCCATAATACGTTCTTTGCTATTATACAAGCGGTTTTATGGTTGTATAAAATTGACATAATATCGTAAATTTCGCTGTCGTTTGAAGTTAATGAATTTCTCTCGAGTAGCAAAGAAAACAATTTCAAATGAAAACCAGTTCTAAGTATAAAGTGAAGGACAGTGGTTGCATAACATGAAGATGTTTGATGTAGCCTATTCTGTACAAACAATCAATTGCGTAATGTTTACATGTTATAAGTGCCCGAATGTCATGTTGCATGAATTTGTCAAGATTGAGTAATGTCATCTAAAAAACCCTTAGAACTATGTATCTTATATAACGTACAATTCTCTTCATCTTCATAGGAGAAGGTTAAACATTTAAAGTTGAAATACACTAAAAACTTGATTACCTGAATCACGATTATCCGAAATTCCGGTTTATTCAAATTAAGTAAAATATGTCATTTCAACATAAAACTCGAGACATATCCAAAAATTCTTCACATTGTCGATAGCTACGGATAATTTATTAAACAAATAATTGTAGGCCTACCGTACATACATATTGTTTATTGAATGTTTGAATGTATTTTTTAACTTGTACAACGTTGTTGGTTTTTTTAATACCAAACTGGGTATATACACTGCAATTCCAGATTATACGGATTTTTGGTTATCCGAAATACGCTTGATCTTATCACATTTTCAGATAATCGAGTTTGTGGTGTATATTCATCTTCGAATCATGTACAGTATATATCAAAGCTAATCACATTCGTACATACCAGTACAACGGAAATGTTGAATAATAAAGAATGTTATTAATAAAACATGATATATTACATATAGTAACAAAATAGTGTATCGTAATATTAAGTGGACAAATTTTAAACACACTGCATACTTCCAAAAGACAAGTTTAGACTTCTCAGATTAATATCTAAATCTGAGTAGTGAACATTTAAATAAAAATAATATTGTACGATTTATAATTCAGTTGGTGTTTGGTTTTGATAAAAATATTTTTAAAAAAGGTTTTTTTTGGTGCATAATGTTAATTGATTAACAGTGTAAAATACACGGCTTGCAATATATTTTAGATTCAATTGAAAGCGTACTTTTTATTTACAAAAAGATTTAAAATATGTGTGCTGTGAACATCACATCAGGCATTTTAAATTTTGATATTTTTTCATTAAAACTCTATGAGAACAAATGAAAATTATTAGAACTCGCTCAAGATGTTTTATCAAGGAACCATAAATTACCAAGATTTCACCCAGAAAACCTTATAAAACGGATAAGCTTAAAATTGTTAAAATTTAAAATCATAAACATGTTGTTTATTTCTATTCTACATTTTAAAGTACAATTTATAATACACTGTGCAGTATTTCTAAATATTTCAAAGACCAAATTGAAATCAGTTCTGCTTGACAATCACTATATTGACGAGTTTGACCCCCACAACACCGAATGTATAGAGTAACAAAATTGACAAAATAAATTAAAATTTTAACAATTGGATGTGTCTTTTCCTGTCATTATTGATGAGCATTCAGTTAGTTCAGTACTCAGGTAACTCTTATTTGTATAACAACTCAATTGTACATCACCTATGTAATTATCATTCCTGGCAAACATTTATAGGCCAGCATGGACAACTAATGCAATAAAAAGATTGACACATGAAGATAAATTAACACGTTAAGTAGTTGTTTCTTTTCTTACCTTTCGTGAGCTGCTGTTTAATGTCACGCAAGTTCATAAACTTTGCAAGGCCGTTGTGAGAAATGGTAAACACAAACTTGTCGTTTAGCATCCGTGCACAATAACTTTCTCTCTCATTCTAACTCTTTACTTTTCGTCAGCTTTATCTAAGCTACGACTTGCACTAAATAATCTCACGTCGTCACAAACACAATTTCTTTGGTAAATAGACTATTTCCGAATTTTGTCCGTAAAGCTGACGTGATTATTAGTCCGCCTCGTTAAATCACTGATGTATTTCGAAGGAATCACTCTCAACTTCCTGAACAACATACTTTGTGCAGCAGTACAATCATTTGAAATGAATTTGAAAACTCACGGCAGTGATTCAGCATAAACATTATTGAGATTGGAATATGTTGTCTGCCATTGGTCCAAGAAATTTATTTATCCAGTACATTAGCCCTCTGGCACAAACTGTGCAGGTGTAAAGTGAAGATTCCTTACTGCATCCTACTTTCTCAGGATGCTCGACTTCTAAGTTCATTAAAATGGAATATCTATTTAGACACACATCAATGAAATATACCATCTATGACCTTCTTTATATTGTGAATTATAATTTCTGATATTGAAATAATAAGAATAAATATACTGGACAATTTGTATGCACAGTCCTTGAAATTGTTTTCTAACGTAGATAAACATCGAAAGACATGAAAGACATGAACAAAGTAGGCTAGGTGTTTCATTGTGAGGTATGAGATTGTTATTTATTATCTTTGATGATTTCAGATTTTTTATTTTCTCCCCCATAGCAAATGGATGTAAATATTTTTACTCAATAATTAACTCTGGTGGACGTTAATCGAGGTTGTTAAGTTCCTATACCGGTAGTAGTTTTGTACATATCTTCTATCCGTAAATACTTGGCTAAATATTTAATACAGATACATTTCATAATTTTTTAACTGGTCGATAAACTCATCGTTCGCTTTTGCACGACACATCTTCGACGAATGTATCCACAATTTGCTTATTCGCGATAAGACAATTGGAAAAAGATCTGCATTCTTGAAGCATTGGTTTCTCACATTTACAGATTTTTCCTTTCCATATTACTTCCTCCTTAATTATTATTATTACTAGATTGTAGAGTAGAGAGATAGTTTAATTGGAGATGATGAGTAATGTCTGAAATGTATACTTATCACGTTCAAATCTACGCGCGCAAATATGAATGCGTTTCATTTTCATAATAGTTCACGTTAATCGAAATATCACTTGTTCAAATGTTCGCGCTCAAACACGGATGCGCCTCGTTTTCGAGGTGCTCCTCCATCACCTCTCCGCGTGACTTCCTCCTACCTTCTGACTTCCTCCTATAATAGATTCGCCCAAAACATTCGCCAAACATTCACTCTCAGATAGTAATTGTTGACCGGTTCTTCTAAAGCTCTTCTTTCGAGACTCGATGGCACATCAATAGTGTATATCCTTTCAACGTGTTTTTAAAATTTTATTTTGGTTACATAGTTAATGTGGAGCCAATTTTTATACGAAACGGTCGAGCAGCAGCCATTTTGATCATAAGCATGGCATGGCATGGATGAGGTTAGCATGACGGAAAGAAATCACACGTACGTAGATTATGAATAATTGCATGACGGATTATGAATAATATGTATTTATGTAAATTATGTATCGATAATTCCTTTTACGTTGGGATAATTCCTTTTATAACCTCCCTCCAAACTGGAGGTCTGTATACGCTTCTGTATTTGGGGACAATTTTATAACGTTGTGGTGTATGTATTTGAGGATTTATTGAAATTAAGTCTTTGATGAAGTGGAGTGGGTGTGATTTGTTGCGGACATATTACTGGTTTTTACGATATTCGTTATTATTTTGCAATATTAATTATTTCACTTATCATCTCTGATAAATAAGTATGGCTCGATTTTTGCAACTAAAACCGTTTTTCTCACCAACGTGGACAAGATAAATCAAAAATTAATAATAAATTAATTTTGAATAGAAAACAAAAATTGAAAAAATCTTTGTACCAGCCTGGGATCGAACCACAGACCTCTCGTACTCGCGACAAGACTCTCTAACTGCATTCCTGTATTACTGTATTTCAACAACACTGTCCAAAAACACACCATGAGGTGTGTTTAATTTGAATTTGTTTATGAGCAATTTTAGCTTTTAAAAACACGGGGGCTGTAACTCTAGCCATGGTACATGCTGATAATGACCATATCATAGTTCATAGGTCTATTGTGTTGAAATCTAGTCATTATGATTTTGGTGTCCCAAAACAGAATAATATCAACAATTTTATAAAATAAACTATCTTTGCTAAAAATCTTATACAGCATGTATGATTTTGTTCGAGAAAGTACAATTCGATTCGATTGTGAACAGGATCTCCGCTCTTTTCTTTTCTTTCTTTTTTAGAAACAAGAAACGTTATTCTTGTATGAGGAAATTTAGTATCTACAAATTGGACTAAAGTAAGTCATTTGTCTTTGTCTCCTTAACTTACACTTAATAAACACCCATAAAGCTTTTTCTTGATTTGATAAAAATAGTCTCATTCCCATAACTTCTGTATATTATTTCCATGCCATGATTAGGGATGCAATCGCTAAAAAAATATCGATAATTTATCGATCAATGAAAATTATTTATCGTATATTTATCGTTCTTTTTTATCAATAATTATCGATAAATAAGTGAGAAGTGCAATTAAATTATAATTTAATTACACTTCAACTTTTTTAAGTCACTAAGAAGAATGGCTGTCACGTGTTGGAACCAAAACAGTCTCCATTATAAGAAAAAACTATCGATACACATTTTAAGAGCATATAAATATTAATTTATTAGAGTAGATACCACACTTGCATGAATTCACCATTTGCCTGTTTGGCTGTTTTTTTTTAACATCTTCCTTGCATTTTTTGTTTTTACTATTTATCAAGGTCTTGCAAGTCCTGTTAAATTCATAAACTTTTCTTATTATATTTCATTCTTTATTTTTCCTTTGATGTATTGTTTGTCTCTCCGGGACGTAAAAGAATAAATTTCACGCTCAATGAAAGTTTTTTCTTTTGTACTGTATTTGTGAATTAAGTTTAAAATAGAGAAACAGCTATATTTTAAGTAAATAGTTAAATTTTCTTTGATGCTGCATGTTTGGTATCTCTGACTTCGGATGTCAGAGATACGTATAGTTATGGATAGACAATAACATTTTTTGGCAAATTTGGCGTAATTCATCATGATCTTCATGAATGCTTATACCTAAGTTTTACATTATCCTTGTTCATGCCATTTATTAATGCTTTATATTTCTTGAAATTTTACTTTCTAAATAAGGATATAAAAAAACAGTTCTAAGTATCATTGTCATAAAGTCAAAAGATCTCATTAAAAATAATGTTTCATGTTTTTGAAATGTTACTTTCTAAACAAGGATAAAATTGATACCCTGTATTTTTGGAATGTATAAAATAAAAAACCCAAAACAAAATTATGGCAGTCATAATATCACAAAATCTCATTGAAATTGTTTTTATAATATTGTGATTTTATTTTGTAAAGCAGCTAATTTAACTACAAATTTATCGATAATCCAAATTTTTATCGATTATTTAACGATAAAAATATTGTCGATAATTTGCGACTCCTAACCATGATTCAGTATACGTGTCGTGATACAGTAGACGATCGAGAATGGTAAGGAAACAAATTGACACGGATAAAACATTTACGGATAATCCTCATTTTACTGCAATGGAAATTATATACAGTAGATTCATAGCAATCATCGTAATCAATCAATCAGTAACTAGTATTACCAGTACAGTACATATGGAATTTCTAGCTAAATCAAGAAGAAAAACATCCTCCCCAAAGATTCGCTTTGTTGAAACCTATCTTGAGTGAAAACTAATCAAAGTAAATTATTTTACTTGAAATTAATAAACAATCGATGAATTTATGTTTATGGTGTTGTCATCAGTTTTTGACTCACTTTTTTCTTTTCATTTTTTATTGACAATTTGGAGTTAGACCTTCTTTTGACACAGTTTTAGTGAAAAGGGGTTCGGTGTACTGGAACAACAGCTTTTTCTATCGTTCTCTCTCTCTCTCGCGTGCAATGTCACTGAACTATCGTTCTATTCCGTAGTTGGTCATGCTCTGCTATTTAGCAGAAAATCAACGTGCTTTGCAAGTTTCCGGGAAGTAGTCTTAAGATGCAAACACCTTCGATCAAATTTACTCTTCAATGAACAGCCGTTAAACGTTTGGTTGAATTGAGTAAAGTATTCACTTTTAATTTTGAACGTTCTGGGCTTTTAAAGATTCAATATTTGTTATCACAAGCTGTATATCCGTCAACAATGACGGGAAACCTTTGGATTCTCGTTCTTTTAACTCATGTTGCCTAGCAACATGAGCGGTATTGCACGCACACAAGATGGAAAACTAGGTAAGTAATTCCAGTACTGTATAATTTATAAGACATTCCAAACACAAGTTACCAGTTTTATTTGATTAATAATCACGGTTATTATTGTTAAATGTAGCCTAAGGCTTTCCTGCGGTTAGTATTCGAGGGCGGTTATTATTTCATTATTTCAGCAGACAGGTGCCGTATAACGGGAATTCTGCCTGGAATCGTGGGAAAACTACACAATGTAGCACGGTCAACTTGTTTCGTACACATTGTAGCATAATGCGTAGTACACCGACAAATCAAACAATTAAGTCGCATAACATGGGTTTTCGTTCGACTAACCATTGCAGGCTACGGTACTGTGTGTTTGCATTGCATTGTATCAATCATTTGCCATACCTACTACCATGGTAGTACTTAAGATAGACCAGACGATAAGGTGGTACCTAAGATAGACTCCGCACATCAAATGTACCCATTTGAACGATAGTCTCGAATAATGGCCGCGGTTACTATTCGAGGGCGGTTATTATTGCATATGTAGAGTTTTCCCCGCAGTTATTATTCGAGGGCGATTATTATTCGAAATAAAAGCGGCATGTCACATGGTATGCCATTTAACAAATCATTAAAACAGAATAGAAAAATACAGAGAGAACCATTTAAGACGTTTCATCAAAGACTATACTGTACATTATTATTTTTTACCGGAACAACGCGGATATATTGATAAGCCAAACTGTCAAATCAATAAAAATCGAAAGTCTCCAAAACACTAAGTGCGGACGCGGGATAACAGATAGTAGAGCTTGACAAGAAGATTCCAAAAATAGTTTTAGAAACCTTAGCTCAGTAGATTGTTATGAAACTTATGAACAGTCAGGGTTGTTGTTTTTTTTTTTAATAATTAACTTGTTTCATTATTTTGTTTATAAGATGGTTGCTTACAATTCCATTGTGGCTTTGCTAAAACTATTATAGACTAGTAAATAACCCGTCAAAAATGACAAGAAAGTTATGTATTCATTTAGCTCAAATTGCTGCGCAATATTCGCTACACTTGGAGTATTTATTTTTTATTTCGGAATTTTCACACACGGTGGCGATGGTGAGGAAGCACGCGCTTGTAAAAAAATTCTTTACTGGAAGCAAGAAAGAAAGGATTGCCAAATTGTTATAGAAAGATTGCCCGATTGTTATAGTTTGTTAGATTGTTGTTATTATTGTTGTTATAGAAACATAACTGGTGAGGAGGAGGAACAGGAGGAGGAGGCAGATTTAGCATTTTATAACAATTAGATAGTTGTATGCAAAAGTTAATTTATTATCCTACTGAATAATTATGTTCTAACATAGATCAAGAAAAGTGTTCGAAACTATTTTTTACTTAGTATAAGATGATTATTTTAGTGGGAAATTAATGTTATGAACCAAATTCAATTGTATACATAAAGAAACACTTTTGAAAACTGAACAATTTTAATTGTTAAAATAAACAATTAGCTTATATGAGAACATAAGATTTATTATCTAATATTACAAAACCACAGTAGCTTACCGATTATGTACTAATACATAACATCATAATTGTAATTACACATTAGGAGTGTGTAATTAATCGTGTATTTTAGTAAGTAGTTATCAAATATTTATTCTAAATATTTACAATTACCGTACATATTTTTTTGAAATAAACTAAAATAAAAATCGAAGAAATAAAACAACTGTTTGTTTTTTTCACAATAAGAACTGAGAACTTACTTTTTTTTAACTATCGCCATTCTTAGGTCCAGCCACTATTATATGAATTATTTTATGGAAAATGAAATTCAACAACATGAATGTTATGATAAACACCACCGGACTAGGTTGCCTACATACCAACATATTACAACGTAGCCTACAGCTGGCAGCTTGAACCTCATCTCATAACAAACTGTTATGTTTGAAAAAAAAAGTGGAAAAAGGTTATAACCTACTTGTTTACCCCCAATTCTTGCTGAATGGTAATGACATTTATTGTGTTTGTGGAATGAAAACATTGTTTCTAAATTGTCAATAGCTAAACAGATAAACCAGGATTATTTTTTTTTTAAAAACAACTAATTTGGTGACGTTGACAATAAAGTATCTAAAATTTATCAATTAAGTTGATTGTTTTTATTTATTGTTTATATTCATTGTTTTTTATTCAACTATAGCTGTAGTAAGCAACGTTTATAACAATTCTTTCACTTGCTTCCATGACGAATTTTTAGTAAGCTAAACTTACGTGAACAAACTTAAACGAACTTGTTATAATCAAATTATGAACTACAAACAACGTAAAAGTGGTAGGGCTATACAATTGTAGAATAGGTAGATTTATAGCTTTTGAAGCCTAAAGTAGAAAATAATACACAACAGTAAGTTTGAGATTGCCTATTAGCTTTAATGAACACTTAAAACATAATTCAACTTTACAAAATAATAGTAGATGAATGATTATTCAGCCATAAAATACGTAAACAATTACACGAAATTCAACGCGTGCAGACATAAAAAAAACCTAAGCAATGCATCATGTCACATCATATTAGCTAATTTGACCAAGATACGGTACGGTACTCTGTAAAAAAATGTACAGCTTCCTTTAACCTCGATAAAAACAACAATAAACATTACGGGGGACGCTGTATCACTGTCAACTAACTATGTACAGTATACATATGTATTTTCCGTATCTTTGTAGACTAGACCGTGTATTTTTCCTCCATCTTGTCAGCTATACTTAAACCAAGACTAATTTAGCTAAATATTAACAAGGAAACGATTTCAATTCCTATTTACTTATTCCACCCCTACTTTTGTGTTTCTTCCTGTTTATACAATGATGTAGCGTGCAAAACACCTCTTCACTGTGACGTGATGCTCATAGGTCAAAATCCGAATAAGGCAACTCAGGCTTACAAGTTAAAACAAACAAGCAAATATATTTGGTTAGGTCGACATTTTTTTTTAATCAGACAACCGAAAATTTTAGATGACTACAATACAATAAATTAATTCTTGTCTAATTATTGTAAACAAAAAATGTTCATTAGAAAACTGTGGCTCTAAGGTAATCTATACCTGGAAGCAATCTAAGTTATTAGATAGATAATGCAGATCCTGATCATTTGCTTACACTATTACAGCTTAGCTGTAGTGTAGCGTATTAGCATAGCCTACAAAGAAAGACACAGTCTCTTTCTTTGTAGGCTATGGTAATAGCCAGAACCGGTGAGTGTCATCGATACCGGTACGTAAACAGATCAGAGTAGTTGTAATGCTAAACGTCATTCCTCCACTTTTGTTTTCTTCGAATGAAAGTTATCACAATACATATATTGGTTATTTGAAGCTGTTAACAATGTCACATTTGCATACAAATACGATGTTATGAATAAACCATTAGAAGCTGTGCAACTTACAAACAAACCAGTTGTTTTTTTGTGTAGTGATTTTGTTTAAGCATGGTTTAAGGTGGCAGATTACAGTAGGCCTGTACAGACTCTCCTCACTTAACGACCTATCTGTTTAACAACGCTCGCATTTTTGACCAGCTTACCAGCTATATATTTTTATACAAATGTGTACTTTACTGATCACCTGGAACCACTACACTTTGGAGGATTCGATGACTGAAAATGTTAATCTAAACGTCTTTTTTTGATTATGAGTGAACTTTGATTTGTTTGGTACATCGTGTATATAATTTTTGTTGATTGCATTTTTATGTTTTGTAATGTATATAAGAGCTCTTCGCTTATCGACCAATTCGTTTAACGACTTAATCGTAGGAACAAAACCCGGTCGTTAAGTGAGTAGAATCTGCATGTCATTCTAATCGACAATTATTGGGACGTAGAAAATATTCGGCTTGTGTTGTTTTTTATCAACATGCTTTATAATGAAATATGCATTTCATTATGAAGAACGGAATATACCGGGTAACCAATTTTATGGAGTAGAAGTACACACTATTTATACTGTTTGATTTCTGTTAAGAGAATATACAAGTAACTCTTAATAAAAGAGTTACTTGGTTAAGGTGATTAAAAAAATTTTATAATGCAATTTTTAAAAAAGCAGGTTTTTGTTTTTGTTTATAACTGCAAATGAAACACCCAAGACTCATACATAAAAGAAATAGAGGACCTTTAAAAAAAAGAGAAACATAAAATGGGGCCAAACCCTCTGTTAATGGTTTACGAACAGCTCCACAATTCATTGGTTGACCTATATAGGACACAATTTTGTTTGTGTGTCACCAACACAGTATCAAAGTGAATGTTTCCTCTTTGCGGAACGGTGAAAGTACTACATACATCGTTGTTGTTATCTTTCTATCATTCCCTAAAGCGTGAGATGAAGGTCGTAGGAAACAAAATTTGGCAATACGAAATTGTGTTTGCAGATATACAAGACTGATAGAAGGACATGGTGTGGTGAAAGTTTCCTCATTCCAAACACAGTACCTACCCACATTTCCGAGAAATTAAAAGCGAGAATGGGCACCATAATATAAAGTAAATAGAGAAAGCGAACAGATCCTATATTCTCCATCTTACACACATGTCAATTGTCATCATACCCAAACGATATTATATATTTAAATAGAATGTAGACGTTATCCGAAAACACGTGTAATGTCTCGTGCACAATTAAGATTTTCCGTGCAGACGGAAATAAACTGATAATCGGAAAATAAATTCATAAAACCCGGATGATTATCGCGCGATTTTTTACATGCACGGGTGGAATCCGCAGGAAGCTAAATTGTGCAGATATAATCCATTGTTACCTGTTGAAAAACTAACCTAACTCAAACAGTTCTATACAAGATGTTATTATTTCTTACAAGATGTTATTGCCAAAAGTGGCTAGGCAATATAAAATTGATGGATGATTAATTGAATCGTGTATATAAACTAACTCGAAAAGAGTATTTTTTAAATACATGCTCACACAAAAGATTTTAAACGAAAGTAATTACTGTATACTATGAGTATAAAGAGTCAATTAAAGTCACGAAAAAACGAATAAAGTGACAAATAGGAAAAAAATACGAATACGTAGTCTATAATAAAAATGTATAAACTACGATATTTCAGTATTTGGCGTTATATCTAACAAATTGTGCAACTGTTGTTATAAAATAATAC